>CM010613.1:23671015-23962791 GCA_003430845.1 Xanthoceras sorbifolium
TGGAAACCAAGAAATTTTTTGTTAGTCGTGATGTCAAATTTCATGAATCCATTTTTCCTTTTTCATCTATCTCAACCCCATCCACTTCTGATTTTGTGGTGCCTAATTTCATATCTGAGACCACAGAAATGCAGTCTATCATACCACCATGCTCTTCTAACACCAATCCTCACCAATCCGAGCAAACAACATCTAATACACATGAACCCATCTCACCCACACCTATTGTTCCCTCCAGCATTGATCAACCTTCCACAAATACACCAGATGCCGAAACCTTACCACCACTTTTAGACCCATCAAATATTCCTTCTGAAACTACTACCATTCCACCTCCGAGACAGTCAACACGGCCTAAGCGACCTCCGGCATTGCATAGAGACTTCCTAATGTCATCTCAGGCACATCAATCTACCTCTGCAGCAAGTCCTATATCAGGTACTCGATATCCACTCTCTAATTTTCTTTCATACTCACGTTTTTCACCTTCCCATTCTACTTTTCTAGTTAACATCACAGATCACACTGAGCCTAAAAATTATGCTCAAGCTGTCCTTAATCCACATTGGCGACAAGCTATGAATACAGAATTAGAAGCATTGCAGCTCAACAACACATGGAGCTTAGTCCCTTTGCCCATTGGCCACAAACCAATTGGTTGCAAATGGGTCTACAAAATCAAATACAAATCTGATGGCACCATTGAACACTACAAAGCTCGTCTTGTTGCTAAAGGATACAATCAAGTTGAGGGCATTGACTATCAAGAAACATTTTCTCCAACAGCAAAGCTTACAACACTTCGTTGTCTTCTTACTGTCGCTGCTGCTCGCCATTGGCACATCCACCAATTGGACGTTCAAAATGCTTTCCTCCATGGCGACCTTCATGAAGTTGTCTACATGGAACCTCCACCTGGTCTTCGCCGACAGGGGGAGCACACTGTATGTCGGCTCAACAAGTCTCTTTATGGACTTAAACAAGCATCAAGAAATTGGTTTTCCACATTTTCAGATACTATCAGAAAGGCCGGCTATCAACAATCAAAGGCTGATTATTCCCTTTTCACCAAAACTCAAGATACTTCTTTTACAGCAATTCTTATATATGTCGATGACATACTTCTCACAGGAAATGATCTACATGAAATGGAACGTCTCAAAAGATTCCTTCTTAAACGCTTCCGTATCAAAGATCTTGGAAACTTGAAGTACTTTCTCGGTATTGAATTTTCTCGCTCCAGAAAAGGCATTTTTATGTCACAAAGAAAGTATGCGTTGGACATTTTACAAGATTCTGGACTCTTAGGCGCATGTCCCAACAATTTTCCAATGGAGCAGAATTTGAAACTTACTCCCACTGATGGAGCATTGCTAAATGATCCAACAAAGTACAGAAGACTAGTTGGCAGATTGATATATCTTACAGTGACAAGACCCGATATAGTTTATTCAGTTCGCACATTGAGCCAGTTCATGCAAGAACCTAGAATACCTCATTGGGACGCTGCCATTCGAATCCTCAAATACATCAAAGGTACACCTGGTTAGGGATTATTACTTCCCTCCATAAACAGTTTAACTTTGAAAGCTTTTTGTGATTCAGATTGGGGAGGTTGTCGTGCCACAAGAAGATCAGTTACAGGCTACTGTATTTTCCTTGGAAGTTCTCTCATATCATGGAAATCTAAGAAGCAAGCCAATGTCTCTAGATCATCAGCTGAGGCTGAATATCGAGCAATGGCTAACACATGTTTGAAGTTAACTTGGTTGCGTTACATACTACATGACCTAAAGGTTCCTCAAACAACTCCTGCACCATTATTTTGTGACAATCAGGCAGCTTTACACATTGCTGCGAATCCTGTCTTTCATGAGCGTACAAAGCACATTAAGATAGACTGTCATATAGTACGAGAAAAAGTACAAGCCGGAATAATCAATCCTTCTTTTGTTTCTTCACACTTGCAATTGGCTGATGTATTTACGAAGGCTTTAGGAAAGGATCAGTTTGTGAATTTACGTAACAAGTTGGGACTTCATGATATTCACTCTCCAACTTGAGGGGGAGTATTAGTAAATCTTAAATGTATATTTGACTTTATGTAATGTTATGTGAGTGTTAGGTGTACTCTTGACTTTATGTAATGTTAGGTGAGTGTTTGTTGTACTCTTGACTTTATGTAATGTTAGGTGAGTGTTAGGTGTACTCTTGACTTTATGTAATGTTAGGTGAGTGTTAGGTATACTCTTGACTTTATGTAATGTTAGGTGAGTGTTAGGTGAATATTAGGTGGGTGATAGACTTTATGTGTTATATCTTCATGTATATATACCTCATAAGGTTAATGAAACAGATGTACATTTTTCCTCCATTACATTTTCTCTCACTTTCATCATTTTACACATTTCTTTCATTATATTTTCAGACATTTTCATTATTTTACAGTTTTGCTTTGTTCTTGTTTTAGCTAAATTTTTCAATAATGAACTAGTTTTTTATGTAAAAATTAGTTCACTCCAATATCCTAAATTGTTCTTTTTGTTTTTTTAGCCATGCACTAGTAATTGAACACAGAAAAATCTTGTGATAACATTTCCTTCATCTTATTTTATTTTATTTTCATTTATTTTTATTCATTTTAATTAATACAATTTTTTTAAAAATATTTCCTAATTTTATTCTCATTTTTTTAATTACTTTATGCAAATCTCTTTTACATATGAGTTAAATGTTATTGTATCGTTTTCTATTGAGCCACGAGTATCACGAGCGGATACATTTTCATAATTTTATTAATTTATTTGAATTTATTATAAGTTGTTATTTATTGTGTTTAATATGAATAAATTTTGTAGTTAATTATATTACTTTTTATGAGCAGTAGAAAGATTTGAGAACATTTAATTATAGCTTTTGGATTGATTAACAGATTACTATATTTTAGTAAGAACAAATAACACTGAATCTATCCGAAATTTGTTGAATTACACTCGAAATCAAAGTTTGCAGAAACTCACGCCGAACTCCTTAACATTAAGTTTAACCGTTAAAAAGTAGGCTCAAATTTCCCCTGGTTTGCGATCTATGGTGGTTCTATAGTGGATCCACCATAGATCTCTCGTTTTTTCTTTTACTTTTCCTTGTTTTTAACTGTTAATCATATTTTTTGACGTTCAAACTTAATACCAGGAGAATTCAGTGTGAGTTTTTGTAAACTTTAATTCTGAATGTAATTCAACAAACTTCAAGTAAATTCAATGTTATTTGTTCATTTTAGTAATCTGAGCATTTGGGCTCGAAAAGCGACTTTTAAGCTTACTTGGATGTTTGTATGAAAAGAGTTTAAGGGCATCTCCTGATCTCCAATGTGCGTGTAACTTCAAAATGCTATAGTTTTTACACTATTTTGGTGCAACTTTCACATCAAAAGTTTTTTTATCTCCAATTTATAATTCTAAATCTTACTCTAAAAGTATATTCCATTTTTTGTCTTTTTTATTATTTATCAATAATTAACATTTCAACCCTAATTACTTAACATAATACTACAATAATATATTACGATTTGATAACTTAAACAATAATTAACTACAAATAGTACATTAAAATATCAAATTCCTTAATTTTAGTGTTTTAGTGTATTTTATTTTATTATTATGAAGTTTGTATGACCTTTTTTATATTTTTATTAATATTGTATTTTGTTTTAATTTATATATTTTTTAAAATTAGTGTTTTTAACTAAATAATTAATTTTAGTTTATTATAAATGTTAAATAAATTATTATTATTTTAAAATAAATATAAAATAAATAATAAAAATGGATACAATTGGAATATACTAGATTGAATAAGAGTATAAATAAAATTTATTAAATATAAAAGGGATATAATTGATATAAAGTTTGTTGAATAGGGTAAAGTGATAATTAATTAAAACTTTTAGATTATTTAAAAAAGTAAAAAATATTCTGAAGTTTTAGAGTTTTCGTTTGAAGTTACAGCACATATGAAGTTACACTTTTTATAACTTTATATTTTAAAATTTTAGAGTTTTTGTTTGAAGTTACGTTGAAACAAAAATTTACTTCACTTTGAAGTTATATAGTTACATTGGAGATAATCTTAGGGCTATTTGACATATTGAAAAGTTCCATAGAAAAACCACCAAGTCTCTCTTTCAAAATTCTACCATTAATATTATGAATTTCTTTTCACCTTTGTTATTAGAATTTATATAATATTATCTACAAATTTGTAGTAAATTGTTATGTGTGTGTGTGTATATATATATATATATTTATTTATTTATAATTTTAAATTAATTGTAATTACTTTATTTTATTTTTTTTGTTGAGAAAATGTAAATTTAGAAAATATTATATTATCATATATAAACTAAATATTTATAAAAAAACATTACATATATTTTACATTACATATATTTTTTACTATAAAGTTCAAATTATATTGAGTAGAGATTACAATAAATAGAGGTCTTGATTTCCAGATCTCAATTAATGAAATCAGAAAACATAGAATTCCCGCCCAAATTCTATGTGGATCCATGGTGATTCTATGGTGGATCCACCATAGATTTCTCGCATTTTCTTCTACTTTTCCTTGTTTTTAACTATTAATCATATCTTTTAACGTTCAAACTTAACACTAGGAGAATTCAGTGTAAATTTTTGTAAACTTTAATTGTGAGTATAATTTAACAAACTTCAGGTAGATTCAATATTATTTGTTCATTTTAATAATCTGTGTGTTTGGGTCCGAAAAGCGGCTTTTAAGCTTACTTGGGTGTTCGTATGAAAAGAGTTTAAGAGAATCTCCAATTTGTAACTTCGAAATGCTAAGTTTTTACACTATTTTGGTGCAACTTTCACATCAAAAGTTTTTTTATCTCCAATTTATAACTCTAAATCTTACTCTAAAAGTATATTTCCTTTTTTGTTTTTTTTTTATTATTTATCAATAATTAACATTCCAACCCTTACTTAACATAATACTACAATAATATATTACGTTTTGATAACTTAAACAAGTACATTAAAATATCAAATTCCTTAATTTTATTGTTTTAGTGTATTTTATTTTATTATTATGAAGTTTGTATGACTTTTTTATATTTTTATTAATATTGTATTTTATTTTAATTTATATTTTTTTTAAATTAGTGTTTTTTAACTAAAAAATTAATTTTAGTTTATTATAAATGTTAAATAAATAATTATTATTTTAAAATAATTATAAAATAAATAATAATAATGGATACAATTGGAATATACTAGATTGAATAAGAGTATAAATAAAATTTATTAAATATAAAGGGATATAATTGATAAAAAGTTTATTGAATAGGGTAAAGTGATAATTAATCAAAACTTTTAGATTATTTAAAAAAGTAAAAAATATTATAAAGTTTTAGAGTTTTGGTTTGAAGTTACACCACATGTGAAGTTTTTTATAACTTTATATTTTAAAATTTTAGAGTTTTTGTTTGAAGTTACGTTGGAGCAAAAATTTACTTCACTTTGAAGTTATAGAGTTACATTGGAGATGGTCTAAGGGCCTGTTTGGCATATTGATAAGTTCCATAGAAAAACCACCAAGTCTCTCTTTCAAAACTCTACCATTGATAAGATGAATTTCTTTTCACCTTTATTATTACTATTTATATAATGTTATCTACAAATTTGTAGTAAATTATAATGTAGATATATATTTATAATTTTAAATGAATTGTAATTACTTTATTTTTTTGTTGAGAAAATGTAAATTTAGAAAATGTTATATTATCATATATGAACTAAATATTTATAAAAAAAACATTACATATATTTTTTAATACAAAGTTCAAACTATGTTGAGCAGAGATTACAATAAAATGTTCTAACCAAACAGGTTCAAAGTGCAATAGCTCTTCTTGAAGGGTAAAATTGTCCTATCACAATTTGTAGAGTTTTTAAAATATTTCACCCAAACAGTTTTAAAAGCTTTCTGGATACAAAAACTTTCTGAAATACATTATTCAAATAGTATCTAAAAAGTCCATATTTCTACTTCTCTTCTTCTACTATTAAAAGTTAAAAGTAAAATTTTTTCCAAACGAGCATTTAATTTATTATTTTTTAAGAAAAGAGCATATTTTCGATAACCAAAACTAGAAACTGATATTTTGAATTGAATCATAGATAACTCAAACTATAAGATTTGAGTTATTCTTCGAGATTGTTTATAACATGTTTATATTTGAGAATTGAGTGAAGAGCTTTTAAAAAATGTATACAACAATAAAAGTCAATAAGATTTAAGTTAATTTTAAAATTTATTTGAAAAGAATAAAACAATAAAAGTCCAAAATCCAAAAAAAAAAGTCAACAAAAAAGTCAAAAAGAAGTCAACGTGATCATCACTACTGATAGCTTTAATCTGATGATGAAAATCAAGGCATGATGGACAACTGCACAGAGAAAATAAGTGTTACGTTAGATATCTGTGGACTATATCAACTAATATTGGATTAGATATTGAACTGAATAAAAAATTAATTAAAATGATTATATACGTATCCTCATATGATTGGATGCACCATTTTTATTTGTATGACGATCTTGATTATAAAGATTGCATGTATGCATAATCCAATTGGTTTTGTCACCTTTAGGAGGATTTCCTTGATAGAAAACCAATGCTCTATTGGTCCCAATTATATCACCATAAGTAATTTCTCCATCGACTTTGCTGTTATGCGATTCAGGGTTAATTGCACAAACATTCCCTAGTTTTAGATAAAATTGCACACATTATCAGTTGTTCTAACCACACTTCTATATTATTGGTATTCACTAATATCATATTATTTTCATCAAATATAAGCACAATTTTATTTTTTATTTTTCATGAAGAAGCCAGCTCTAATTAAATGGAAATTAAGAACAAAACACTGTCAAATACACAAATTGTATCTCAGTAAATAAAAGAATAAAACTACTCACGCATGTTGGTAAATTCGTACGGTGGAACTTGAACCTTCACCATTAAGATTGAAGGGAAGTGCACTAACCACTTAAAATATTAGTGGATGTGTAAAGTGGCCATAAAATTAATCATAATAAAAATTCTTCTTATTTCTTTATCTTTAATTTAAACCTATTAACACAAATTCTTCTTATTTCTTTATCTTTAATTTAAACCTATTAACACGAATTCAATCTTAGTTTTTTCACTTGTATGGGCACCAAATGCTTCAATGTTCTTGCTATTGACTAACACATCTCAAAGTGAATAAAGATACAACTTTAGATATATAATTGACCTTTCGATTCTTTTCATATTGTTATTCTCTTGCATTTTAATGATTCTAAATTAAATTATGCGTATGTTATGATCAATCTAGTCAGGTTTATGTGACTTAACTAAAATTTAAAAGAAGAGATGATTTCCAAATTTGATATTTGACATTCAGGTTTCTTTGTACAAACTAAATCGTAAAAAGGAGATAATAATTTAGTTTATCATGTCAAAAGAAATTTCTCCTAGAAAAAATTGGTTAGCTCCAAGATTACTACACATTAAAATTTTCTCATGTAGCTAATTTTTGTTTCTTAATTTGCTGACTGTTTAGTTCAGTATCTAGGGGTGGGCACGGTTCAAATTGACACGGTTTTGGGTAAACTCGAGCCGATTCGAAATTTACACGATTTTTTGAAAATCAAAACTGAACCAAACTGAATAAGAGGGCAAACTCAAATCGAACCGAAAAAATACGGTTCGATTCGATTTGGTTCATACGATTTTGAGCCTATTGAACCCAAAATGGGCTTGCTTTTACACTTTATTCACTATAATGTATCGATTGCTTTTACAATTATTATCAACAATAGTGCTGATACCTTGAAATAATTGAAGGATGTTCTTTTAGAACGGTCCATACATGAAACAACCTGATCATGAATTTACACACAAGATAAGAAATGCTACAAATAACAGATAATCTTGCCCAGACTGGTAGCAAGAACAAAAACCAATTTGTGTGCGCGTCTGTATGTGTGTATATATATATGTCCTACAATTTATCAATATTGGTTTCCCATTTCCAAAAAATGTTCAATTGTACAATTATATAGCTCGCTATTATATAATAAATAAACAAAATTTGTAATTTTATCGAAATAAAATTGAAAGAATACTTCACCATGCTGTGTTCAACTCTTGGATATATTGCTATTGAATTCTGATCTTAGCCCTAGCCCAAAGAATTTTCAACTTGCACTGTGTACCAAGCAAGCTAAATCCCCAATTGTTAGCTCCAGCTTCTCATAGCGCATAGAACAAACTACATCCATTTTGAAAACCAATTGTTAGGGGTGGGCACAAAAACAATCAAAAGAGGGGTGGACACATGGGTAAAAATTGATGAGAAAATGTGAAAAAAAAAATTAGGGTGGTTTTTTTTTTATTTATTTATATAGGACGAATCAAACGGATCACACTGGTTTTGAAGGGGCAAAACTGAACCGAACCTTTTTGACGGTTTTTTTCAAATTGAAACTGAACCGAACCAAATACAAACCCTAAACCGACTTAAACTATGAAAAACGATTCGAATACAGTTCGAACCGGTTTTTGTGCCCACCCCTATCGGTATGTATCAAAATTTTTATAGTGTTTAATTGGTGGAAGAAATCTTTACCAAATATCACAGTCAAAGAACAAAAGGGTATGTTAAGAAATTCTTGGTGACTTTTGAATTTGACTCTTGATGACCAGCCAAATATGTTTTTTTTTTTTATTATTGCAACAAAACTTCTATTATAGAAGACCAACAAGAAAGCTAGGTTCAGGATTGAACCAACAAAATTTCTCCTGAGAGAAAAAGGCTAGGCAAGCAAGAGAATGTGCCATTCCATTCCTTGAACGAGGAATAGCATGACAGTTGGAAACTCCCACATCCTTGAAAAGAGCCTTGACATCATTAACAATAGGGTCCATAAAAGAACTAGGAAAAGAGCTAAACACCCTAGCCACAACCTTAACAGCATCTAACTCAACCCACTCAATAATCAGGCTCAACTCCTTAGCCAGCAGCAACCCCTCTCGCAACGCCAGCAACTCGCCAAGCTCAGCAGGAAAAAACCCCAAGAGGGGCTTAGCAGAAGCTGCGACAACCTTGCCCTGAGCATCACGCACCACTGCACCAGAACCCGTCACAGAAAAACCAGACTTCACTGCTGCGTCGGTATTCAGCTTCAGGGAGCCTGCAGGAAGAGGCGACCACGGGGCAGAACAAGGCTGCCTGGGGGGCTGGAGGGGAGGGCCAAAGACCTTCTGGGTGCCCTGAAATTCACGAAGCAAAGAAATCGACCAAGAAACCAAATCAGCACTAAACCTGGGGGATTTAGAATGAATGACAGCATTCCTTTCAGACCAAACCCCCCACAGGATCATGCAGAACTCCTCGAATTCTGATCTTTTAGCCCTAACAAAAACCCACAAGATCAAATCAAAACAAGAAATATGGTGCTGCAAATTGAGGATGTCCCAGAAAATAGTGGACTCCCAAATAGCACGCATGGAGCAACACCAAAAAAGGGCATGGGCTGAGCTCTCGGGGGCATCACCGCATCTAGAACAACACGGGTCAACCACAATCTTCGTAGAACATAGATTACAAAGGGACGGAATGGCATTGTGACAAACGCGCCAAATGAAAATTTTGATTTTTGGAGGAATGTTAAGATTCCAAAGTGCAAGCCACCATTTCGAATCCGGACACGAGGAGGAGCCTTTAAGAGAGAGATTTTCCTGCACTGCAACACTATACCCACTCTTCACAGAATACTCCTCATTCTTATCGAAATGCCAGATTAAGGAATCCAAACAATCGCCAAAACTCAGAGGAATTTCCAAAATAGAATCCCTATCCGCTGCAACAAAAACCTGATCAAGCTTAGCCAAGTCCCAAACATGGGAAGAAGGGGAAATGAGAGATGCGACCTTAAGATCTTCCAAAGGGGCAGCCGAGAAGGGTCTGAAAGTGGACACCTTTGGTATCCAAGGGTCCTGAAAAACACTGATATCCTTACCATTACCAACCCTCCAGCGAAGGCCCTTAATAAGAAGACTCTTACCCCAAACCAAACTCCTCCAGAGATGAGAACTCCCATGTTTCAACGAGACAGATAAGAAATCCTCCTGCTTGAAATACTTAGCCTTAAGAACTCTAGACACCAGTGAGTCTTTATTCTTAACAATTCTCCAAGTATGTTGAAACACAAAGATTATGTTGAAGAAGAGCTTTCAATATTGTTTTTTTTAATTCTAGAATGCATGAAGAGTACTTCTACAAATGTCAGGCATATAGACTGTAATACTTTTACCAATTTTCCTTTGCATTTGTCTTTGAGCATAACATGTCAAAGTCAACCATTCATTGGGAGACAGATCTATTCATAGAAGAAAAGTTTTCATTTGATAGTTACAAAACTGAAGAAAGTATATATATACTACATTGGATCAGTTCTTGAAAAAAATGAATTGATCAATAAAACTTTTGAAAGTGAACTAAACCAAACCAAAACGAATTGGACTAGTTGGTATGGCTGCTTCGGTTCGTGCACCAGTTTAATGGACTCGATTTTTTTTTTTTTTGATATATCACTTGCGGTACTAGCAACTCGAACCTGGAACATTGCCAAGCTGAATGAGCGCCTTTGCACCAGTTTTATGGACTCGATTTAAACCAGACTTTTACCTATTTTAAAGGTAGGTAATGAGTTTCAACGAAATTAAATTGTGTACTTTAACCAAATTAAATTGTGAGCAAATTAAATTGTGAGCAGATGCAACATTATCATAGTTAGGGGTGGGCGTTTTCGGGTTAGGTTGGGTTGGGTTGAAAATTTTTCAACCCAATCCAACCAAATATAAATTCTAACCTAACCTAACCCAACCTAAATTTGGTCGGGTTGTGTTGGGTTGAGTTGATCGAATTGGACTTTTAAGTCCAATAAAACTAATTTTATTTTATATATTATTTAAAATATATAAATTCGAATTTTGTTATATTCAAATTCACTCTCAAAATAATTTTTCACCCTAATATTATATCATATGTAGTTTAAATTTCTTAAAAACTTCAAAATAAAAACACAACATATACTACATATTTGATTTAATGTTTGTTGCATAAATTACAAAAATAAAAATTAAAAATTTATCAAAGTTGGAAAATCTCCATCTAAGTCGCTCATCTATTTTACAATTATAATCATTTCGTAGAATATCTCTTGATTGGACAATCTATTATTTATTTCAATCAACATAATAGTTAAAATTTATATACAATTGTTAGACTTTTATATATCAAATCCTTAATCAAATCCTAAATTAATGCATTAAGAAAAAATATTTTAAAGTATAATCAATGACAATGCAATTACTACAAAAGAATAAGATAATTATATATTTTCAATAAATGTGTTTATATATTACATATTTTTGGTATAAAATAAAAATATTAAAAATTATGTATATATTTCACATATATCTTTAAAAAAAAAAAATTTCACAATAAAACTAATAAAAAGTAATATACACAATTATTTATTTTATTTTATATTATATATATCGGGTTGGTCGGGTTAGATTGAATTATATTTTATTAACCCAACTTAACCCAATCTTAAAATTAACCCAATCCAACCCAAACGAATCGGGTCGGGTCGGGTTGCAGGTTGAGTGCCCACCCCTAAATTCATAGTGATTCTAAGTGTAGCATTCCAGCGGCTTGAAGGTTGCAGTTACCATACATATTATTATTATTGTAGTTAGGAGGAATGGCGGTTTCTTTGTACAGCACAGTAGACCGTTGTGCTGAAAAAAATTTAATTGTCCTCATATTCAACCGATATTTGATTATCTTCACGCATGCTCCGAGAACTTGTTATCATAATTAAAACTTTGCCATCCGTAGCTTACTAGAAAATATAAAGCTTACTTTTTGGGTAAAAATTAGTGAGCTTATTGCATGTATCTCTCTAGAGGTTTTACCAACTACAAGCGGAGTCAATTTTATCGTTTATTAATAAACATCTCCCCTGTCCTTAGTAAAATTTGATCAAATGTAACAGTTGATCAGGGGAAGTCTTTGTCAAAAAACTGAAGAGTTGATTCCGCCTGTAATTGAACAAACCTAAAAGTGGGGAAATGTTTGTCAATAAACTTAAAAGTTGACTCCGCCTATAATTGAGCAAACCTTAGCAGAGATAGACATTAGTTACTCAAAATTAATTCACTCCAATATCCCAAATTTTTCTTTCTGTTTTTCTAGCCATGCTGATCAAACAAGTTTGTAACTGAAGACAGAAAATTCAAAAATAAAATAAACAATTTAAGAGGGATGGGTTGCATGTTTTTGGTATGAAACATTCATATATTTTACTTTTCATGAGTGATAAGAGAACACTAAAACCTAGAATGCATTTTGTTGATGTTGTATGAACCAGACAGACAGCAGTTTTTCGTGGTTATGGGTACAATCTCCGCTCACTCTTTGTTTTTTCCTTCTCTTCTTTCATTTATGTGTAGTACAAATATGTATATTGGCTATTGCGTATTTATTTTTTTGAGTGAATAACACCCAGAACTTTTGAAATTTACTCTTCTACCTCCCCTGCAGTTAGTCAAATTTTATCTAATTTAACAGTTGATCATATTTAACCTGAAAAAGATCAAAATATTTCCAAAATAATATATAAAAATACTAAAATTTATTAAAGAAAAAAGAATAAAATAGTTAACGTCCTTCTCCACTATTTTTTTTTCGTTTATTTAATGAATTTAGTAATATTATATAACATTTTAGAGATATTTTAGTTTTTTTTACAGTCAACCTTAATCAACTGTTAAATTAAATAAAATTTAACTAATAATAGCTTTTGTCAATAAATTCAAAAGTTATTTCGGTATACTGAAGAGCAAACCTTAAAGGATGTTATATAAATGCAAAAGATTTGTCTTGTATGGGCACCAAACATTTCAATATTGCTCTTAATTTTGACTAACACATGTCCAAGTGAGTAAACATACAACTTTAGATGTCATAATATGACATAATAATTCAGTAATATCATGCATGTCAAATAATTTTCTCCTAGAAAAAGACTAGCTCCAAGTTTTGTTCTTCTTTGCTTACTTACTTTAATCCAATGTGTGTCAAAACATTTACAGAAATTTAGGGGAAGAAGAGCAATAGACATTTGTTTTAACGTCGGGGCTGCATGTGTATTTATATACCAAATTTTCCTAAACCCGCAATAATCGTCTTTATGTTGTGAACAGATTTGCAACCCTACTATCAAACCTAGTCAAAGGATTTAAATCATATATAAAAAAGAAAACAGAAACAAAAAATCAAAACCTACAAGATTACATAGCAAATATAAAAACTGAATACACCAAACTACGAATCCTTTTTGACAGAAGATGTTCTTTCCCTTCATTCAACCTAATATGCAACAGCTCCAACCCAATAACAATGACAGTGAAAAGCAACATCATAATCAAATCAAAACCATCCATTGCCAAGCAAGAAAATAATATAACCATACAATTAGTTCACTCCAATATCTCAAATTGTTTTTGTTGTTTCTCTAACCATACTCCATCAAGCAAGTTTGTAATTGAAGACAGAAAATTCAAAAATAAAATCAGCAATTCAACAGACACGAGTTGCATGTTTTTGGTGAGAAACATTCATATACTTTTTGTTCATGAGTAATATAAGAGAACACTATAAGCTACAATGCATTTTGTTGATGTTGTAACTCGAAATATACATGAAGATCATTTCCATGAAATAAAATTCCTATGATAATTGACAATTTTCTACTCGCATAATATTAATAGTAGTAAGATGCTTTACTAGGGATGGCAATTTTTGTAACATTAAAATCGTGAGAGATGCAGACCCACGCTTTTGGGTTGAAATCTTTCACAGTCTTGTTATATATTTCTCGAGCCAAAACGTTTTCTTTACTGAATCCTCCCATGGCCACAATGGATATTACACCAAAGTTGGGATGATCACCTGGTTCATCATCCCTCTAACACCATTTCAAGTATTTTGGCTTTGTTTTGATCTCTTCCATAAACAGCTAGTTCTGTTTGCAAACTTGTAGTGGTGGACTTTTTTGCCACGAAGAATTCGATCCCCCTCCAGCAATCTGAACCCAGCCAAGTTCAGTTCTTTGTCTGCGGAGAACATCTAATTCGGCTAGTAACATCATCTATCTTGGAGCGCATATTGAAATCAGACCATAAAGCACTTGGAGTGCAACCAAAGCAACAAGCAAGAATGAGTTTCCGAGCCCTGCTATTGCTAGCCTGGTGCTCTTCTATCTTCAACTTTCTTCTCTAAGCCTCAGTTTCAACTCATCCAAGATGTCCTCTGCAAGCCGCATCATACGTCAAGTCTTGGAGCTCGTCCAGCCAAATCTTCAGAGTCCATTCTTCAGCTGCTTCTCCTCCGCATCGATGAGCACTGCCTCGACCATCTTCAACATTTTCACCCAATTTTTTGAGCTTGGAAAGTAACACTCTCTTGAGTTGCAGAGTTGAGCAGTTGAGGGGACATCAATTTCTCTATGACAACTCGTTCTTGTAATCTTCTATGTAATTATAAAGGATGTGGCTCTGTGGAATTTTATGAATCATGAATTCAATATCTGTGTGGAAATATTTTTGGTTCCGACTAGTAATTAGTTCACATTACAAAAATTGTAAAAAGATGTCCTTGCCCCTTTATGATCTAGAAACATGTCCGAATTCCCAATTCCCAAAGATTTAAATCCTTATTTATTCTTGCATATTATTAATACTTTCAAATTGGCACATTCCTTTCTAGCTGAGGTAGTGTGTGAATCTCCCCATTCACTTCCGTGGTAGAGGTTTAAGTCCAACCACGAACCATTGTTGTACCCCGTGGACTCCACAACTAAATGAACTATCCTTATTGTTTTTGAAATTCACATTACCGTGGATTAAAATGAGATTTATTGTTATGATTCTTTGATGATATTATAAGTGCTCTTTTAAAAAAAAATAAATAAATAAATACGAAATATGTTTGATGTTTGTAATGTGTGGGGTAATCAGCACCAATAAAGCACAACTTGAATTTGCATACCATTTTGAAGAAAAGGAGATCAACTTGAATTTGCATACCATTTTGAAGAAAAGGAGATGCTGCTGCCACTAACTTTGCCTTTTCTTGGAATAATGAATCTGATCTTTCATGATGTTGTTCCATTGTAATTTGCATTTTAATTTGCCTAACAGGAGTACTCTGCTTCTGAATATTGTTTTTCTGATTAAAAGCTGATGTAGGAGTACCACTATACACAACAGTAACCCAACTGTGTGTATGCTAATCTATGGAGCCCAACCCTGCAGCTACCTTCCACCTGAAAAATCATTTTTGAAGATTTCTGTAGAAGGGTGCAACACTGTTAGTTCCAAAATATGAACACCCGGTCTCTGGTCACTGGTCAGCCAGCGGCATAGAAAGACGCCTTGGAGTAGGATAATCTACAGTTTTGTTGAAAAAAATTGTTAATGCAGAAATACAGTCTAATATCCACCACAAGAATAAATTATATCTAAACAAGAAAAATAAGATGAAAGCAACACAAATCCAATCACACAATACAATATTTATGTAAAAACCCAAATCAGTAAAAATACCACGGCCGTCGGAACAACAAAAAAAGTAATATTATTATGTAGAAAATTGTCACAACTTCATACACTCAATATTCTCTCTCTAACAAAAAATTCTAATCACAACCAATGTCTAAGCTCACAACTTATTCAGGTGTCTCTCAATATTGCTCCAGTGTGTCCTAGATATCCCTTGAGCCCGCAGATATCATATCTCTTTCAGTGACTCCTAGATATCCCTTAAGCCCCCAGGTCTCCCCCGGATATCCCCAAGTTGCACAACCGAGCTGTTGCTCTTTAGGAGTTTATCAGGTATATGTAACCCTATGAATAAGTCTCCTATTGCTCAGTATTCGTAATCCCAAAAGAATCAAATACCTACTCGGAATAGAAAATCCTGAAACAAGACAAATTTCTAAAACAATCAAATCGTAGAATCGGAACTTAGGTCTGTCGACACACTCTTTATAGCAAATTAGCATTGTTTTAGGCTTGCAGGACTGGCAGCTTCCGATAGCGCATGAGGGCGCGTCCAGCCTCCTTTTTCGGCGTTGTTTGCGTCGTTGTCTTCATATCGATCTTCTCTTTCCACCGGTTTCTGAATAACCTCAATCGGACGCTGTTTGCTATACTTTCGCATCAGTTGAATACGAGTCACGTATTTTAGAAATACGTGTCAAAACCCAACAAATTTCTCCAACAGAACAAGAAATCCATAGCACAACTCAACAACGGAAAAATTGAAACAGAATACAGCCTCTGCAAGTCCATAGCAGATTTCATCAGCAAATAGAACACGAAATAACTAGATTTGGAGAAAACCTTGCTATCTACTCAAAGCTTGCAGACAAACATTTCCAGCAGAAATTTTTACCCCATCCATAACGTCATTTAAAAAATATAGTACTGATATGAAAGTTTGAATATTGGTACTCTACGATACAAGTCATTGTACTTATCATAACACAAGATGTGTTCTTCAAGTAACATGCTCTAGAATAAATGTTGGAGAAAATCTGCTTGAGTTCATAGAACAATCAAGACTGGTGAAACCAATTTGAACCGTGCCTCGGTAGAGATGGTAGAACTTGGTTCGAGCTTGATGTCAGCTACAATACAGCAACAACAAGGGAGGTAATAGCAATTAGTTCCATCATTTGTCAGTAATTAACAAAAATTAACGAGCAGAATAATTAAAAACTTCACGCTTTGAAATAAATATAGAAAATCCCTATGGAGGAAAATTTTTAGCTAGTACTATTTATAAAATTACAACCAAATAAGAATATATAGAAATTTAGTCCAGTCCTAGCATATCGATCACATCGAACAATTTTTGGTTCTAGTCAAAATGAAGTATTATGAATTTATAAATAAGGTAACAGGCAATTAGTTGTTGTAATTGTAGATGAAATTATCTCTTTTAAGCTAAAATCTAGTCAAATGCTTATTGATGTTAGCGTCCCCGCTTGTCATAGAAAAAGTGGAATTTTGTACTAGAATCACCTAGAAGGAGGATGCTAGACCCAAAGTTGCAAGTAATCTGCAGACTGCAGCTAAAGGAAAATGGTTACAAACAATATGAGTGCAATCACATTCCATACTTGGACTTATCTCTGATGATGTACACATAATCATAAAACTCTGTTGCTGCAAATTGCAATACCAAAGATTTAAGAAAATACTTCGTATATGTTGTCAACATGAGGGTTTCTCTAAGTTAATTAAAGATTAATTAACAAACTGAAAATTCAAGGAAATCAAATCAGTAGACTTATTAATGACCAGGTATAGCCGAAGCGGAAGCAGCAGCTTAATCAACAGTTGATGATGCTTTGGTTGAATCTGCTCAATTTCAACTGATTTGGTACCTTTCATGAGCTTGCACAAAAAATCAGAAGTCTAATTTACGACTTGAAAGAAGGGATGGTGTTGACCTCTGTTGCTCCTTGCTTTCATGCCAAAGTATGCAGTTGCAGCAGCTCTGTTACTAACTGGACCTTGCAGTCTCATCACAGTTCTGCAGCAAACGATGACCAAATTTGCGCAATTTAGTTTCCATTAAAAGCACGGAAACTATGACCAAATTTGCGCAGAATCTTCTAAGATTTTCTGTACAAATATGCAACACCAAAATTCCAGCAGATACAGTCCACCTCAGGATTTTTCATAATGTGTTCAAATATGCAAAGCTATAAGATTTTTCAATAGCAAGCAGCCATACACATACAAATTGGAAGAAAGGGGAAGATTTCTGAGAAGAAAATGAAGATACGAGATCAAAGAGTTTCGAACAACATCTCTCCGCAGCATTTTAAGTCCCTAGTCAATTATACGAATACTAGAATGTAACTATGCTATGTTTTAAAATACTGTACCTAATTAACCAATTTAAAGAGCTTATAAAACTTTGACAATATATAAATTTATAGTCAAGCAGTTCAATAATCAATTCAACTTTCGACATAGTTAAACCAAAAAGACAAAATCCAATAAAACCCTCATTCCATCGATCTATAAAGTAGAACCAATCATTCCACTTATGAAACGTTGATAATGAAAATAAATCAACCAAAAGACATAAAATCCTTGAAGAAATATTCACACTAATAAAAATATCTTTACCAAGACTCAGAGCAATTGGCATAGCTGCTGGTTTTCTGAGGGACCTAATTTCTTTCATCAGCTCGGCTAGGTTTTCTAGAATGCTGTTCATAATGCACAACATTTTCATCTGTTCAAATATTCCAGAGTCTATTTGAGAAGAAAAAATGCAAAATAAACTAAAGGGAAAATGATGAGGCATACATACCTCCAACATATGGAATTGACGACAAAGCATAACGGCAAGCTATCATGTTCTATGCTATTTTCTCTAAGAGCAAACTGGCCATTCAGATAGTGAAAACAAACAATTACTTAAGTCAACTAGTATTCTTACATTTATAGCTGGAAGAGTTCTGGGTTTCGTGAGTGTGGTGGAGAGTTGGTCTATTGACGACAAGCTCTTGAGAGATGGACATCCATATATATACAAGTATTCAAGATGAGATGCGCCAGTGTTGACATTCTCTTTGGGAAGTGAAAATGTTGGGAAGAACAAGTATCCTCATTATCATCATCCAACAAATACTGCAATTTCTCAAAATTTTCAATATGAAGGTTCTATAAAGATTGAAGTAGTTGTCCTCCAAAATTGAAATTCAGAGAATCACAATTCTCAATTCTCAAGTCTTCCAGATGTGCATTCATCTGTTTAATTCCCTCAAGTAAAGTTGTGAGGGTATCACAATATTTAAGATCAAGCTCCCTGAGGGAGATGAGACTATGCAACCCTTGAGGTGGCTTCTTCAGGAATATCTCATTCTGCCACATTTATATTAGCTCTTTACAACGCTCAATCTTTAGACTTTGAACTTTCTTGAACTCTGTCTTGACCAATCACCAAAATCTGAAATAATATTTGAAAGATGCATAGATTCTAATGACTTGAAGTCTGCTGAACTACTGCACACAATCTTCTAGCAATCATCAAGTTCCAGTTCGCATTACGTAGGGATATTTGATAATGGAACCACCAACTGCTAACATATGCAAATAACAAGCTTTTTCGACGAAGAGAGATTGTTGGATAATCTTTCGGAGAGTTTGGGGCAGTTTATAATGGAAAGCTCTTCGAGCTTAGGAAAGCTCTCATTTTCTTTGACAGGATCCCAACAGTGCCATTCTTGTAAATTCTTAAAACAAAGAGTCTTCAGAGATCGAAATGGATTTGAGCAATGCTCCAATGCTTTTTATTCCATTCTTACCTTTGATATTGAGACTCTTAAGTGAGCCTAACAGCCCAATTGAAAGCAAGGATGTGCATTTCTTGCAATCTACGAACTCCAGGACTGTCATCTTAGAGAATGAACAATCTCTGAGATAAAGATAAGAATGAATGAGTTAATTATTTGATTCTTCCTTTGGGTCATTGATGAATTTATAATTTATCTTATGCTAGGGATGTCGGCTATTTTGGACCACTTATTATGATCAGGAAAAGCTAAGGCAGCAGTAGTAGCTTTATTTGATGATGTTGGAGCAAGAATCTGCTTGGTATATACTGTTTGGACCACAGACCAGTTTAGAACTTGAAAGAGGGGATGCTGTTTGATCTCCATTGGTCTTAGCTCGCTTCCATGCCAACGTAAGCAGCTGCAGCAGCTCTTTTACTAGCATGACAAAATGTGGAACTACAGCCCAACCTTGCAGCCTCCTCATAACTTTGCAGCTAAGCCACCTCACATGGACCAATTGACCATAGCAGAACATCTCTCATCAGCAGCAGCAGCATCACCAACTAAAATACAGAACCACAAAGACTTTTCTAGAAGAAGAGAACTACATCAAGGACTCGAACTCATAACTGAAAACTGGAGTAGAATGTGTTGGAGTTTAAAACTTTTCTTGAAGACTCTAAAGTTGTTGCATGTTATTGTTTTTTGGTTTGCTTTGTTGTAATGGAATGGTCCATGTTTAGTTGTCATTTGTTATGTGTTTAGTTAGCCTTTGAAGTATACAATACTTTGATGGACAGCTTTGTACAGCTGTACAACTCTTTGTAATTTTTCATATATTTTTCTCTAATGAATGTATGTTTTCTGTGTAAGCTTTATTCACACACAAAAAAAAAGGAGTACATTGTGTATGGCTTTGCTCTCAACCGAGAGCTTGGAGTTTGAAGCTTTGGATTTTTAATGTATGTTTCTTGATGTTTGATGTTGTTAATGGTTAACGTTCATGGTATGTTCAGTTTTGATTTTTTAACAGAATGCAATCTCTGCGGAAAACAATTCAACGCCACTTGAACATTGATACCTCAAGACCATAACACTGTAAGTTTACACCAAATCAATAGATTCATTTATCCAACTTGCAAACTTTGATGGTAAGAAACTGTCTTTCTCTTGAAGTTGCCTTCCAATATGGGGAATAAAATATAAAATAAAAAAAAACGCTCGGCTTATATTGATTTGTTAAATTTTGATAATCTCTCTTTTGTCAGCTCGGTTTGGTTTTCTAGAATGTTGTACATAACGCTCGATACATTTCCATCCGTTCAAATATTCCAGAAGATGTATTTGAGAAGAAAGAAAAAAAGCAAAACTAAAGGGAAAACAATGAGTATAATGCATACATACCTCCTGCATATTACTAAAATGAGTTGTGAGTTTCTTCAAGAGTTCACGGAAAGAGGTAGAGCGTAAAATTACATCCTTGCTGCTGAGTGTGGATGAGAGGCCTTTAGGGGTTGTGAGATTCCTCCCTGTCAATACAGCAATGGCCCATCATAATCTCATAAAATCAAAAGAAAAGTAGCACCATACACATTTGTAAAAAAGTAAACATTGTAGTATGCAGGTGCCATCAACTGCATACTCATCCACTTGACAACAAGCTATTCTACTCATCAGAAGCAATTTTTTTGCTTGCTAACATGCCCATCTTCTCACAGTACAAAAAATTTTATACTCAACAACTTTATTCACCATCTAACAGCTAAAGTAAACAATTCCAGTTATAAATTTCAGTGACAAGATACTCAAGTAGTCTAACTCAATCAACCAAAAAACAATTATAGAAAATTACTAATTACCCGGATTCAAAATTTTACATGCCAATCTAAACAATTAACAGAGTTATAAAAATCGGGATTGATAAGTCAAATTGCATTGACATAATATCTTACAAGCAAAAAATGTGTAAAAATTAGTGAATCTTTCCATTTGAGGTAGAGGACTAACCTCCAAAGCACCAAACCCAGGATTACAATAGATGGTTAAACCAATAAAAGATGATAAATTATTTATCATGAAAGTGTAACTAAATGGACATACCTGTCGAAGATAAAGGATGAATGACTTAATACTCTAATTATTCTTCCGGATCGTAGATGAATTTCCAATCTATCTCAACGCAAGGGATGTCGGATATCTTGGACCACTCTTTTCTTTCTCTCTTTTGCACGCGAGCGTTTTATATTGTTTGAGACCAGCCATTGAAAGCCATGCAAGTTTTGTGAGCAGACCTGCTTCAGACAAGGACATGTTTTGATGATTTTTTATGGTTAAAAGAATTCGGCCTAGGCGCCCCACCTAGTCGCTAGGCGGCAGGCCGCCACACCGAATATGGCCAAGTCGGCCATATTCCGCGGTCGGCCGTCTAGACGGGGACTAGGCGGCCGCCTAGCCGGTTTAGGTGGCCCGAGCCCTGGACTTTTATTGTTCTTACTAACAACCAAAACGGCTTCGTTTTGGGTGTTCAAAACGACGTCGTTTTGGGATAATGCTGTAAACAAAAATTAAAAGGAATATTATTATTTTTTTTCTGAGATTTTAAAATACATCATTTTACCCCTTATTTTTCACCCTACTTTTTAAAATATTCTCTATTTTCTCCATTGTCATTAAAAAAATTAATTTAACCATTAAATTTTAAGAATAAAAATAGTAATTAGTTATTAATCTGAAAAAAATATTATTATTTGCCCCCTAAAGTTGAAAAAATATCATTTTACCTTAACTTTTAAAATATTTTTTATTTTTCTCTCTACAGTTATAAAAACTAAAATATATGCTTTAAAATACTTGTGATAAAAACTATAAATAACTATTATATTATTAATATATTTAAATAATAATAATAATAAATCATTAAATTTATTAATAAAAATAAAAAATACATCATCTTATTATCATCTTCATCATCCATTTCTAAACAAATATAAGAAAATATAATAAACAAAACAATGTTTCTCTCTTATCCAATTATAGTAATTGGGTAGGATTTAGTATTGGAGATAGATAGTAATGATAATGGATAATTGACTTAGGGTTGAGTGTTTGGATGGATAGTGATAATGATGAACAGAGAAATAATTTTATTTATTGTTTACTTATTTTTATTTTTTTATTATGATGAAGAAGAAAATAAAGATATTTTATTTTTTATATTTTCAAATTTTATTAATTTGAGGTATTTTAAATTCCTTATTTTTATTAATAAATTTAATATTTTATTATTATTATTATTTAAATATTTTAATGAGATGCTAGTTATTTATAGTGTTCATCAGGGTTATAGTAGACTTTTACATTGCGCACGCCCGTGTGCGCGTGCGCGTTTGTGTATTAATTTTATCGGGTAAAAATATAAAATTCTACTATAACCCTGATGAAAACTATAAATAACTAGCATCTCATTAAAATGTTTAAATAATAATAATAAACTATTGAATTTATTAATAAAAATAAAGAATGTGTGTGTTAATTTTATTGGGTAAAGATGTAAAAATGTTAATTTTAGTTTTTGTAACTGTAGGAAAAAAAATAAGAAATATTATAAAAGTGGGAGTAAAATGATTTTTTTGTTCAATTTCTGGGGACAAATAATAATATTTCTTATCAAAGTAATAATTAATTACCATTTTATCCTTGAAAGTTAATAGTTAAATTAGTTTTTTTAATGGAGGGGAAAATGAAGAATATTTTAAAAAGTCGAGTGGAAAATAGTGAATATTTTGAAGGAAGAGGAAAAATGGTGAATAGTTTGAAAGTTGGGGTAAAACGATGTATTTTTAAACTTCAAGAAAAAAAATAATAATATCCCAAAATAAAAGGAAACGGCAGCCATTTTGCAAAGTAGAAGCCAAAAACACACACAAGAGCCCCTATTTCTCCCTTTCCTTTATAAAAACACAAAAATCCTATGTAAACAATCTGCCTCTAAATATCATCATCATCTCCAAAAGTAAACAATCTATTCTTCTTTTCTATTTTAGTATTTTTAAGTTTTCTAGGTGGTCAACAGTATGGTCAACACGTTGACCATTGACCCACCGAGGCTCAACACCTAAGTGCTAGCTAGACTGCCAAACACCGAGCGCCTAGCGTATTCTTAAACACTGTAGTTAATTAATATTGGACAGAGGGGAGAGTGTGTATTCCACTAGCAGAGCCTATAGCTTTTCACAATCCTCAGTGAAAACTTAATAATCATCGATGATGATGCATTTAGCACTAATGATCAGCAAATGCAAGGTCTACATTATATATCTCAACTATATCAACGGAAAATAAAAATGATTACACACTTACCCTCAAATGATTAGGTGTACCTTTTTATTTGTACGATAAAAATTTATAAATCTCCATCGCTGGTGATCTGATGTTACAAGTTTTGTTGTTCTTTGCTTACTTTTTGTTTAATTCAATGTGTGTCAAAATTGCTGGAAGAAATCTGAGTATTGGAACTCCCTTTTCTGTCATCATCCAACACCCTTCAAGTAATCTTCATGGGCTCTCTGGTGAATTCTTAAAATCCGATGTTGATGTATAGGGTCTCAAGGGGAACATACAAGTAAGTAGACTAACATACAATATTTAGATATATTCACTGCTCGAACTAATAGTATCAAAATAGAGATTATAATGAGAAACCAAAGACAAAACAAAAATCAAAACGCTTTTTAATCAGCACAATACAAAGATTACAACAATTTGTTATATGGTCAAAATTTTGCATACTTCACAATGAAAGATTCTCTGAAATATAGAATATGGATTTTCACTTTATACAACACCACTGTAGTTTTAAGCATTCACAAAATTCAAGAGTTGCTCAGTAGCTGCAAAAAAGTGATCGGTGTTCCCATGGAAACTAAGCAGAAAATGTGAAGTAACGGGTAAAAATAGAATCGAGAAACGCTTTGTCTAAATCTTTAGCTACACCATGTACGATTAGAGAGACTAGGTAACTCATAAAGGCTGCATCACATGGCAATGTAATAGGTTCATCACTTGATAGTCCAAACACCTCTACAGACAGACTTAAGAGCTCTTGATCATTGCTGAGATATGCCAATGGAATCACGAAACACTTCTGATCAACAGTGTAGATTACGAAATGTCCTTCCTCTGTTACAACTATCCACATCCACTTACTCTTCTGATCATGCTGCCTCACACATTACCTTAGGTGTCGATGACTTTGCTTCAAGAAGAAACTAACTGGTGCTTCTATGCAGATTGGAAACGAAGGAGGTATTTATACATGCAAACCCTCCATGTAGTGACTTTTTTATGCAAAAGCAGCTAGTTAGTTATATAGGAATAGATGTCTGCACGTGGACATAGAAGAGGATATCTTCTCTGTCTTGTGGGATAAAGACACAGCTGCTCCCATCAATTCTGCTAACAGTATTTAAACCTTTTCTCTAAGAAGCTCAAGAATAGATAAATACTAAAGGAAAATCAAGTGAATCTATATTCGATGAAAGTTAAGAGCCACAATAATAGATACAAAATACAAACTCAAAGAGAAATCACAAGAACTGGATCCAGATTTGACGAAAGTCAAGACATTCAATCTTGATCTCTCTTACTAGGTGAATAAAGTGCTTCATGATTCCTTATCAACCAGATCATAAGATCAACAGGTTGCCATCTTAACTATTCAAAAAAGAAAGCAAAGTGAGACAATAAACTTCATATCATAGAACATCCTGCCCCACCCCACTCCTCAAAGAAAAATTGAATTGCAATCACTGTCCTCGATTATTTTATCGACCATCAAATACAAAAAGGCTCAGATATAAGAAGATAAAATTTTGGACTATTCTAGAAAATCACAATGAAGCCTCCTGGAATTTTGATTTTTCTGGACAATCAAAGTCACATTCCTCAGAGCTTCCAGGAATATCAATCTAAGTTGCAAAATATGTAAAATTTTCATACTTACAAATATATTTTCTTATTGTGTCCATTTAGTTTACTTTATCACTATCATGTAGAAGGAATGGTTACCAAACACATTTTCCTTGATTATTTGAAAAGTTAATTTTTCCTGAAGTGAGTTCACCAAACACTCACCAGCTTTTCTTTAAAGTTGATTACGCAAAGCTAAAAGTGATTATCACTTAAGCTACAGCAATCCCAAGTTAATTTTTCCTATGCAAAGCTAAAAATGATTAATATTTATAAGCTACAACAGCCCCAAAGATAACCAAAGTTGATAGCAATCTCAACCGTAATCTCATGATTTATCCTATCAGCCTTAAGTAGTTCTACAAAATAAAATGGAGATACATACATTTATTCAACTAAACTATAAATATACATATCGGCAAACTGAAGATAGCCAAATTATGACATACCAAAAAAGCAAAAATCTAAATAAAAGCAAGATTATGGATATCCAGACCACTCAAATTGATAACCTCCTGGAGAAATAACGAAGCTGGACTTATTATAGTACTTCCACGCACAAATTGAGAAAAAAAGAGACGATTAGATACAACAATTCTTTCAGGTACATCCCTTGCTTGCACGTCTAAAACATCATTGACATACAAATCACAATATTGCACATATATCATGAAAATGAGTTAACTTAATTAATACATTATCCCTTTCATATTTCTTAAATGAGGGCAAATGGAGGTTAACTACAACTTGCACATTCCAAAAAAGATAGAATTAATTATTGCTTAAGCCAATGTGAAGGACCTTTTTTAAAAAGAAATAACCATCAGACTTGCCACTCTACACTTGTTACATGCACAGTTCTAGTTCAGTGCATATTGCAAGTATATACATGCGAGAAGAATACGACTGAAGATTTCTTCATCAAAACTAGAGATGTAATGAATTCGAGCATTAATTTTACACAAATTCTAGAACTGAAAATCCATGCACGCAAAAGTGCTACCTATATATGTCATCAATAGGGCCAAAAAAGAGCAAGTAACTTCTGATATGTTTAACCACAATAATTTACACCATAAAACAACTAAAATTCCAAAAGCTCACCTCCTAGAAAACCCTTTATTCTTTGAGAAAGTCCCATGTCGCCGACTCTTCTCCATAATCAATGCCCGTTCCCTCTCCTTCTCCTTCTTCTCCCTTTTCAATCGCTCCTCTCTCAACTCTTCCAGCGTCTTCTTCCTGCCCTTCTTTTCCTCCTTTGTCTGCTCTCTTGTCATCCCATCACCTACACCACTCTCATCATCCTCCTCATTATTGCTCCGCCTTTCAAGATACCACGGCAACTTAACTCCTTTTCCAGCAACCCCATAACCCAATCTATATTTCTCATCATCTGGGTTAATAACCTTATTCAATGCAACCTCCTCTTTCTTCATCTTCTTCCTCTTAGACCCATCTTCTTTTGCACCTCCTTCATTATCCAATCCTTTAATCGGGTCAAAAATCCTAATTCCTTCAAAAAGGTTAATATGATTCGACTTAGGTTCCACTATAGCAGGTTCCGCTATAGCAGGCTCTGCTGCAGGCTCATTCGCAGGTTCAGCCGCTTTTTTCAGTGGAGCCAAGCCACGGGCAGTACGAAGCTGCTCTAAACGGAATTCAGCATCTCGTTTTCTCACCTGTTCACGCTTGAGCTGCTCTTCTTTAGCCGCAGCTTCTTCGTCTTGCCGGACTTTTTCTCTATTATCATAGTTGTATACATTCCACCGCTTTTGTGGCAGAATATTTAAACCACCGTGGCCTCCCATAACTAATTCACCTGCAAATCGGTCACAAAGGCCATATTTGAGTGAATTATTAAGGATCTTGAACTTGAATTAAAACTTAAAATGGGATTGCATAGAATGAAATCAAAAATAACATTTTCTTGCAAAAACAAAAAAGAGAGAAACCAATATGAAATCTATAATTCACGGAATTAGAATTCATATAAAATCATTAGCATAATTAACATATAAACAAAATATTCAACAAGCAAACCATAGATGCAATCATCTTCATACCACAAGCTTTAACGATTTGCAAAACAAACAACAAAGTTTCTATGCGATCCAATGGCCGTCTATACCTACATTTGTGCCTTTGATTTGTTTTGATTCTTAAGTTTTATTGATTTGGTTCTTGTCATCTGTTTCAGAGAAAGAATCGCTTCTTTTACCTTTTTAAAAGTTAAAAGACAATATTACATAATCTTTCATATAATCAAGAAAAGCAACCAACATGTAAAGGCTATGTTAAAATTCTTATTAATAAACAGAAGTCAGTCAAGCACAATAACAAGAACCCAAATCTACTACTTCATCAGATTAATGCTCTTAGTTTCTAAATGTTATTTGCATAAATGAATCCAGCTACTGCTTACAAGTATATAAAAGAATTTACCATTACCATATAGTAATAGAAAATTGTAAATCAGATATTCATGACAAAACCTAACCAGAGAGTAAACACAACTTTCCCCAAAAGAAATTCATACCAGCATAAAAAAATTAACAGAAAAGGTACAGGTTTACAACAGTAGAATGAAGACGTCAACCGATACCTAATCTGCCAATATAACCTGTCTTTATTAGCTGTGATAATGGTTCAACGGCTTTGATTAGAAACAGAAATTTAGGGGACGAAGAGCAATAAACTCAATTTGACGAGAAACAAAAATTTTAGGGTGAAATTGGGGAAAAAAATTAGAAAGAGAAAGCGAGGGATATCTAGAAAGAAAGAGGAGAAAGCAAGGGATATATATAAAGGACTGTGGTGATCACCGATTACACAGGTTATCAGTATTAGATAAGGATTTAAATCCTTTTGCAAAAAAAAAAAAAAAAAACATAACAAGTATAAAAACTGAACACAACACCACTCAAATTTTAACACATAATCAAATTAATAATTATATATTTAACAGTTTTTTTTAGTGAGTTATTATTAATTCAGTAATTACTTGATAATGATTCAACTAACCTCTCTATCTTCTTTTCACTGGATAGTGGGCAGGAAGTGGACTGTTAAAGAGACAATACAGTGTCTCCTCATAAATGATCCATTTTAATGGGTCAAATGTTCTAATTAGAGAACTTACCAGTTACATAGAATCTGATTAACCCCTGTTTGTTGGAGGACCGAAAGCAACAAAAAAAGCAGCAAATTACTTGGCTCACTATTCAAAACATCTAATTTTATGCTAATTGGGGCATGTTAAGCAGTATCTTTCTCTGTGATAACTTTTCCTTTTCTTCAACATAGTATACAACAACTCCAACTCAATAATAATAACAATTAAAAACAACATCATAATCAAATCAAAACTATCAATTTTCCAAACAATGAAATAATATTTCCAACATTAAAATAATTGATACAATATTCAATATTCAATGATTTGAGTATGCTGCTGTATAAATATGAGAAAGAAACAGATGCGAGAGTTATTATTTATCTGATCGCAACAACGAAACTACAAACCTAAAATTGATTCAAAAAACAATTAACTTGTCTTCAAAAATTAAAACGAAGTTACAAACCTAAAACTTGAAGCAGGTGAGAAAATCGTAACAAACAAGAGCGGTCACCGTCGTTGGAGTCAAAAACAAAGGAGGTAAACACCCGTTACCGGACTCCAGAAACTTCGCTGAAAGGAGAGAGACGTGAAGTTGGTAAAAAATAAATTTGGGCTTGAATGTCTTATTAAAATTTGAGCAGTAGGTTTGGCTACGTGCAAGTACGTGATTGGTTTACACCTATATCATATTATTTTTTTGACATACCTATATATTACATATTATTTGATAATTATATATAAAGCAAATTAAAATATTTATCATATCGATTTATATTTTAAGTGGATAATATTCATCTCTCACTTTTTAATGGTAAAGGTTAAAATTCCATGTAAAGGTACCTTTTACCTTTTATTAGTTTTCTTTTAAAAATGAATAATTTTTTTTTTTATGTTTTATCAATTTTTTTTAAAATAAAATATTAATTTTAATATTTTTAGAAGCTGAACTGGTCATATGATAGTAATAATTAAAAATAGTATTATAAAATATATATATATTAAGTAATAATGTGTATTATGTGAAATTGTTATGAAAAAATATTATAAAAGTAAAACACGGTAAATTAATTTAAAATAATTTTTTAGTGAGAAAATATAAGAAAATATATTTCTTATAAATTTTAAAAAAAAAGAATAAATATAATTCATATATATAATATAAGTTTAATTTTTATAAAATTTAATTATTTTATTGTTTAATAAATAAAATATATTTAATGTTTTGCATAAAACTTTGGTGGAGTAATGGACTAAAACCATAACACTGCTGTATGCTTCGCACATTCTTTAAATTCAGATAACATTATTTAAAGTTTTTATTATTTACACTTTAATATTTTTTTCTATTTTACTTTTATTATTATATTTATGATTTATTTTTAATAATGTATTTATTATTATTATAACAATGAATGGCTTAAAGAGGCTCCTGATCGTGTTATTTCACATAAAGACATTGAGATTAGAAGGAAAATAAAAAAGAAATTCCGAAAAATATTTTTCTAATGAGAAGGTGCAAAGAAGTGTTAATGAAAAGTATGCCGCTTTTTCGATGTGGTTTGAAGATTTTTTAAATAGTGATTCTATTAAATGATAGAGGTTTTATGGCTCCACTGAAATAGTGAATTGTTCATGGAGCTTCCATACCAACTCTTCAATCCATAATTTTGAAATTATTAGGACAACCTTATTTATCCTCATATTGTGAAAGAAATTGGAGCAACTATAATTTCATACACACGCAATAACACCAAGAAGAATTGAAGATTTGATATATGTACATATTAATCTTCGCATTTTATTAAAGAGATTCCCAACCTACAATGAAAGTGTATCTGAATTGTGAGATGTTAAAGGGGTGGTTTTGATTCCATGGACATGAAGAATGTTATGATACTCGCAATTGCATACATTTTCCTTGAAGAACAGAATTAGAGATTGTATTATTTAGTTTCGTTTACAATGTGAATGAAGATGAATGAAGTTAATTGGGAATTAAGAATATGTTATTTAAAAAAAAATTAAAATGATATTTTATAAGTTTTGATTGGATTATCTTTTCATATGTTATTTTTTTAAAATATAAATATATATTATTTGGATTGATGTATCCTACTATATCCATATCCTAGTTTCTGAATATTTACTATATTCTCGTATCGTATCGCGTAGCTGATCAACATAGTTTATAATCATTTTCCTTGGCACCTCATTGATTCTCTATTTTCATAGTTGTACACCTTCAACTGCTTTTACTGAATAATATTTAAACCATCATGTTATACCAGAACTAATTCACCTGCAAATCAATAGTTCAGATCATAAAGACCATATTTGGCTGCATTATTGAGGATCTTGAACTTGAATTAAAATTTAAAATGGGATTTCATTGAATGAGATCGAAAACAACATTTTCATGTAGAAAGAAATTAGATTGGAAGGGTTTTGGATGAAGGCTTGGCCCTCAATTTGCAAGTTGGGCTTGGGCCGCTCAATCCGGTTGACACATTTACAGGCTTTACTTAAGTTATAAAATGATATTTTTAAGAGGTGAATTGCAATAAAATAACTTGACGTTTTATTATATTGTAATGAGATTGTGAGTTTAGCCTTAATTACATATTAGTATCCTTAACTAACTGATTTACTGTTAGAGTTGACTGTTAACCAATAGTTAAAGGGTAATATGGTTATTTTTACCTTAATTTTTTTTTATAAAAAAATTGTTAAAATTGTAAAAAAAAAAATTAAATAAATCTCAACTTCCATCAATCTTAATGGATGATGGAGATCCATTTTATAAAAAAATTTATTTTTTTTATTTTTTTGTTTAATTTAATTTTATTAACTAGAGTTAATTATGTAATTTCATATATAAGTCACAGTCAACCCCTTATATTTGACTAGGTTAATTGAAGGTAGAATACTAATGTGTAACTAAGACTAAATTTATAATTTTATTGCAATATAATCAAACGTCAGAATACTTTATTACAATTTATCCTATTTTTAATTTTACTTTATATATGTCAGGTTCGGTTCGATCTTAATTTTGGAGACCCAAACTGAACTCGAAACAATACTAGTCGGTTCTTAAAGGAACTAACCATCATTAAAATATCGACATGAACACCCAAATTAGTTTCGGATCGGGTCAATTCATGTTATTTTACCCATCCTGAATGTTATCTTGCCAAATTCTTTGGACCAGCAATAAAGTTTTTAAATAAGCGCTTTTAGTTTGGAGAATGATGGAAATGACACCACCAACTACTAACCCAGTGACTTTGATACTCAGCTATTAATATTTTGAAAAATAGCACTAATTGTAATAGAAATCACATTTTCCCTTATTAATCCTCTGTCTCATTTGACTTTTGTTTTCATCTCACACACCAGTTCTTTCTCTCTTACACTCTTGAGCTCGTCTTTTTTACGTGATCTTGTCTCATTCGTTTTGAGTTTCAAACTCTATCAATCAAAATCTTTTACCAAATGGGCATTATACAAATAAAGGAAGTATGTACATCTAGAGCACTCTGTTGAAGTACTTAAAATGTAACTATTTATTTTATATTTAGATATATATTGATTTAAGATGTGTATTTGGTTTCGATTTGTGCTCGCTGGGACTTATTTAAGTAGATCCCACTATATTTGGAGGTAAACATGCATTCCTATTAAATTTCTTCTTAGATTGGTGTTTTTCGTGATATATTTTTAATTTAACCGCGACCTAATCCATTTTATTGGAAACTATTTTTAATCAGATTAGAAACTATTTTCCCTTAGATCGGGAATAATATTCCTTTTGACCAAGAACTGTTCCCGTTGATTGGGAATTGTTCCCTTTGACCGAAAGTTATTCCCATTGATTAGGATCTAATCTCTTAACCGAGAATTGTTCTCTTTGATCGGGAACTACTGAGAAATTTGATAGTAAACTAATCACTGAAAATTAATATTTATTTTTCAGTTCAATGGATCAGCGTCAAATGGAAAGCGTTGTTTCAAATGATTGGGATATTAGGGTGACATGCGTTGGGTTGCCTTCGCCACTGTTGTCGTCATAGTTGTCGGTTTCGGTGTCATTGTCGGCGTTGTATAAAGACGACAATGACTCTCTCTCTCTCTCTTTAAAACGGGTTCGGGGTTCCCTTGGGACACTTGGGAAGGAATCAATCGTTGTCCTCTACGTCACAGACGCCGTCATCGGTGGCGGCATCGTCGTTTGTGGTGGCTCTCTTTCTCCAACGGGGTTGGGTTTTGATAACACTTTCTCAACTTTTTTCTCTTCTTCTCTGTTCGGTTTGTTTATAAAGAATTTTATTTTTTTTCTTATTTTGTCAGATATCTGTGAGGGGCATTTTCGAGCGAAAATGGCTTTTGGTGCAATTTCCACTCTAAATAATAAATTAGTGTTATTTTCCCTAAACACCATCTCATTAGTGCTATATAAAAAAGGTACTCTTTAGCTTATCCAATAAGCCGTGGTTTAAAAGTTATTTAGTAAATCTTTTGAAAGAGACTTACTAGAGAATTTAACCCAAAACTACAGCTAAAAATTGAAGCTGGTTTAACTCAACTTCAGCCTCTAATTTAAGCGAGAAGTTGGTTATAACTTTTAACGGAAAATTTTTTAGACCAAATTATCTCTCATCTTATATTAAAATTAGAAAAAAAAAAAAAAAACCTAATCCTAAATATATATGTCTACTTGATAAGAAGTTAAATATCTAACTCAAAAAAAAAAAAAAAAACTTAAATATATTTGAAATGAGAAAAATAATGTTATTAAATATTCAATTCTTTTTTTTTTACTATTTTTAAAAAATAATTTAAAATCTTAAATTCCTTATTTTGTTACTTAAAAATTAATTTTTATAATTAGTATTAGAATATAATTAATAAATTTAATTGAGTCTATTTTAAAAATATTTAAATATGCTTAATGTATATAAATAGAAATTTCATTAACAAATTAAATAAATTAATTTTATTATAATGCCCATTTTAATTATTTTTTATATTTTCACAACAATTCAGTCATATAATTTACCTAACACCTTAATACAATTTTTTCAACTCACAGTACAGCTCTATCAAACTAGTACTTTTAAAATCTTTTGTAGGCTTTTAGAGTTGAGAAAATCAAAAACTTAAGAGGAGGGGGTGTATCCAATTTAAAATTTTGAATGATTTTTTTGTTTTAAGTGAATAACTTTTATAGTGTTCATAAATTGTTAATGACTTTTATAAATTTTACAGAATTATGAATAACTTTCATAAACTTTTATAAACTTTTATATACTTTACATAATTATAAAATACTTTCATAGAATTTTATAAACTTTCATTTCAAAAGACTTTCATAGATATTCATAAACTTCTTTTTTATAAAAGAAGACATGATAGACTTTCAATGACTTTAAAAAATCTAAATACACTATATTAATTCATTCAAATTTTATATGTATCATAAAATAATTAAATTATTAAAGTTATTTATAGGGTAAATAATTATATATATAATATTTAACCTAATTTTTTATCGGTCTATTACTAATGCATTTTATAGATTTTTCTAAAAAAAATAGTTTTAACTTATTTTTTAATTTTAAAAATATCAAAATTGAATTTCATTTTTGTAACTTTTTTTAATGCTAACAAAATATTTTTTTTTGACATATCACTTGCGGTAGTGGCGACTCGAACATGTGACATTACCAAGCTGAATGAGCACCTTTTGCCACCAAGCCACATTGGGCGGTAGTGTTAACAAAATACTTAGGGCCCGTTTGTTGTATGGGTTTAACTTGGGATTGAATTATTTTTTATCCAATCCCTAGTTTGGCCCATAGAACTAGATTGGATAATTAAATCCCTTTGACTTTTTAAACCCGGTCAAGCGGCATTAAGTTAACCTCTCAAATGTGTGAGTTAAAATTATCCATCCTTTTTTCCATCTTCTTCTTCCTTCTCTGCTACTACCTCTTGCCATCTTCTCCCCCAGTCAAACCTTTTTTGAAGTTTCTGGTGATTGAAAAAACTGAGTTCACTCACTCAGATTTGCTAAGATTTTAAGGGTCTTTGCTCCTTTTTCTTCACTAGGTCTATCTCTCTCTCTTGTGTAATAAATGTGTCTTTGTATAAGTGGATACTTCTATTTGAATCTCTGTTGTTGCAGATTGGAATTTATCTAATTTATTGTATTTGTTTCTGGGTTTGGATGAAAAATTTCTGGGTTTGTGTGTATATACCTTCGTGTGTGCATTTTATTAGGGTTTGGATGTACCGATGGCGAGTTTTCTGTCGACGAAAGTTTCGACGGAGACACGGCTACCAACGGGGAAGAGTAGGTCCCTTTGAGGCTTTGACTCTTTCGGCAGAACCTCCTTCTTGCCTTCCTCACCGGTCATCATCTTGTTGAACAAATTATCATCTTCGGTTTTTTCCAGCTAAATAGCCAGATTTGTACTTGTTGATTCCGATCTAGACAGAACTGTCACCACCACCTCCTTCATTCTCCACTATTTTTAATCCTATCATACATTACACCAAACATGGGACAACTTTTAAATTTATCCAATCCAATCTCATCTCATCCAATCCCATATAAATAATCCAATCTTATCCCATACAACAAACGATGCCTTAAAGTTTACTTTAAGGTCTTGAATAAGAAAAAAATATAGCATATATTCATAAATAATTCTTGCACACTTTTTTTTTTCTTTTTACTCTAAGCACTCTTTTTTCAATCTTGTCAGTTTGTTAACTTTTAAATTATTTTTCTGTTCGCATAATAGGTTGTAGAGTGATTATAATTTTTTTTGAATTATTCTTTTCGAATAATATACTCAATAACAAGTGATAATAAAAGTTATCAATAATTATTTATTAAAAAGTCTTCAAAAATCTTTTAGAGAAGTGAGAGAGAAATTGTGAGCAATTTTATAAGAGGAACTGTCTACAAAAGTTTAGCACTTTCGTAAACTCTTAGAAAGTCTTAATTGAATAGCTTATGACTTTTATAGACATTTTTAAAGTCATTAAAATTATAGACCGAATACCTCATGTAGAAATACCCCATAATTTTTATATACTCTTTAAAAAGTCTATTTAATACACTCAAACTTTTTAAATTTAAAAGAGTTTTTAAAAGGTCCTTAAAATTACATCCACTTGTAGTAAAGTGGTTAGTGCACTTCCCTCCCACCTCAGTGGTAAGGGGTTCGATTCCTACCATGTACATGTATGGGTAGTTTTTTTCCCTTATTGTGGGAGTAGTATTCTCCCGCTATGGGAGTAGATATCCGGCCGCGCATTTAGTGGTTAATCTCAGCAAGTCTCGGCAGTTATTGATATTGTAATTGTACCCCTTAAAAAAAAATTGAATCCACTCTGCTAAAACTATGTCGTTTTAAGCACATCTCCTTTTGGCGGATTCGTAAAATCAAACCCCAAATCTTTGAGTGATTTTACAGGGTTTAAGCTGAAATTGCAGTGGTTTTTTGGAACACCGAAACTCAGTCGTTTTTCGAGCCGAGATATGGACGCAGAAATGGAGACCACTTCCAGCTTCTACGACCCAGAAGATCTCTCCATCAGAGAACAGTTTCGTCGTTATGGGTACAATCTCCACTCACCCACTTTTTTCTTCTTTTCTTTCTTTTCTTGTTTTCTCTATATATCTAATAAACATATAACATGTACAAATATGTATGCTGGGCAATGCGTATTTATTTATAAAAATGCAATGGTTGTTTAAGTTAGTGTTCGTTGGACTGTATTTGTTTGTGCTTTTTTCCTTTTGTAACTGGAATTTAAACTATTTTCAAGTCAAATCAACAGTAGAAGAAAATTGATTTAAAAGATAGGAATGTGGTTTTATGTGGTTGGCAGTATTGAATTGTTGAGAGAAAAAAAAAAGGAAATTTTATTGGTTATAGAACGTTTGGTAAATGCAATTTTTTTCTCGTTGTCAAACTTTTTTTTGATGGGAAACTTTAAATTGATTTGGGAGCTTATTTTGAGATAGATACGAATTTATAATTTGCATTCGATTTCATTTGGTGTATATGATAACCTGTCCTTTACTTATTTTCCTTTGCTCAGAGTCTGGACTGTCCATTAGTTATACGGGAGTTGTCGCGTGAACTTGTAATCGTAACATGTCAGAAAGGATTCAAAATTCCTGTGAAATAAACAGAAAAAATGTTTATTTATTTATTTTTTTTTGAAACTGAGAAAAAGAAAAAAAAGGTTAATTTTGATAAAACAACTAGTAAAAATAGTATTGTTTTTGGGACATCTAATACCTTATTTCCTTAGCATTTTCATTTGTCTTGTTGTACTTTATACTGTTGTATTTGGTTATTTGCTTCTTCCTTCTGTACTCCAGTTTTTCTTATTTGGATCAAGAAAAGAATTGAATGGGGTTGGAGCTCAATTTGGGTCTTAACTCCCTATATTATATTGTTCTATCTATATATAAGTTCACTAGAATGCAATATGTGCAGGAAAAGACACTCAAGCGTATCACCCCATCAAGAAAGTTCAGTTTCAAAGTTCAGTGAACCCATTCTCTTTCATGATGGAACAAGTATTCACAGCCCAATCAACACTGCATTAATTCTTGAAAATATCAAAGAAGAGGTTGAAAGCATTGGCTTTGAAGGAACACCTGGGAAGATGCAATCTGCCTTTAAAAGGAGATCATCAATTGATAGTCGGAGGCTCTTCGAGGCTGATGTTGGTGTTGATTCAATCCGTCGATTAGGAAGTCAGTCATTAAAGGCTTGCAAGATTGAGGATGAATCATTGTTAGAAAGTGGAGAGACAACCTTTGCTGATTTTGCATCTCTACTTGATTCAGCTCTTCAAGGTTCTTGAAGTGATGCATATAATAATACATCTATATTCAATATTTATCTTTATCTAGAAAAATAATTTGAGTTTGTCCCACTAACATATTTAGCGTTGGATTAAGGTTTTGGGAGTTGGGATTGTTTGAGTAGCTTTTATCAGTTAAGTTGTGTTTTTCCAGGGAGTATGGGAGTTAATGAGTTCAGAACCATTACTGGTATTGCAATAAGCCGTTAATCTGAGGATTAGAAAATGTCAGACTAATTGCAAAAAAGTTTCAGTGAGTAGCAATTGTCATTTGAGCTTTTCTAGTCTTCATTATTTTTTATACTTTTACAAAAATATATACACACACACACACACACACACACACACATATATATCTTTTTCTGGCACAAAACTCATAATTGTTTCTTATGGCAAACACCTTGTTTTTGTTTTGCTATAAAAGTTTTTGGGGAGGGATTATACCAAGGATGGCAGGCTTGCAATAAATCCAACTTCCTGATAATCTAATTTATCTCAAACTAACAAGTTCTCGTCTTAACACTTCTCTTTTATTTGACGGTGGCTAGTTGAGATGGGTTATAAGGCAGTTATTCATGGAGACACATTTTCTATTATCCAATTGGCAAATAATGTATAAATATATTGTTTATGCATTTAACTTCTTACTGTTACAACATTTACCATCCTGCTCCTGCCCAATGCTTGAGAATTTTTCACTATCACTATCCATATCATTTATTCTTTGTTATATGTGCTCTGCAGGATTAATATCTATACCTGATCTGATTTTAAGATTTGAAAGATTATGCCGGGATGTTTCTGAATCGATTAGGTGCGTCTTATAATATTCTTTTAAGTTGGAAAGTACAATCAGTATCACTGGTAGGACAAAATTACAGTATCTTATGGCTTGCTCTTTGTCACTATGGTTTATGATTCTTGTCGTTTATAAATTGATTTGCATCGTTGGTTCTATCAATAGATAGCACTGACAAAATTGACCTAATTTATTCTGGGCTGTTTCGTCATGTGTAGATATAAAGGAAATTCTCACCGCTATCTACTTTACTTGATTATTCTGTTGAAAGTTTTAACCTTTCACATGTCAAGCACCCGCTAGGAGCTGATTATATAGTTAAAAAAGAAATGGAATGTGGGGGGATAAAGGAACTGGACTTAGCTTTTCTCTGATTTTCTGAATTTGGTGCAAATGGGCTCTGACTGCAAATAAGGCAGATCACTTCTGTTTTGTATATGGATAAGGGTCTTATAAAAAAAAAAAGGAAAAAAAAAAAGAATTAAGAGGCTAAAAAGGAAATAAAATGTTTAAAGAATGATGCTCTATGTATTTGTTTTTCCAATACAAGGCATTGCTAGATTTGATAAGCTAATACTACAAATGTTTATTTGATATTTGGTTAAGATAATATACTCTAATAAGGTTTCAGTTTGATCCATATGTTCAAGTGAGTGGCTGCTAATTGAAAAGTAAATGGTTCTGCTGCTTTTCCCTATGTCTGGTATTGTCTATTGGAGTTGAGGATTTCCATGTGCATTGTGTGTATCCTTTTCTATTGTTTTTTTGAAGTACTGTACTGCTTTATAAGCCAAGTGCTGCCTTTGTTTGTTTTATACTCATTATGTTACTCATTGTGGATAATGAGTTACCTTAGCTTTGTTTAACATTGATTTATGCCATTATGATGGAAATTTGTGAAATTTACCGAGTGGGTGATTGTTTTTGGTGAAAGGGATCGTTCTTTATGTTCTATATATTAAAATTGATTTTCTGTGGTTTATTGAACTGTGGAGGAACCACTAATGAATATTATTTTCCACTCTTTGTGTATTTGGTAAGCTCAATTTATTGAGAGGATATTTGACTTAAATATTTTGGATTCTTTGCGCAGGTATGGGAACAATGTACAGCTCCGAGTTGTGGAGGATAAATTAATGAGGCAGAAAGCTCAGCTCCTGCTTGACGAGGCAGCTACCTGGTCCCTCCTGTGGTATCTTTATGGGAAAGGAAATAAATCTTTAACCTCTAAAACCATTTCTGCTACAATTGATGTCATAAAACAGAAATATTTTGATTGTTATTATCATTTTCTCTGTGTAGATGCATTATGACTGCCGCTGTTAGATTGAATAACATTTTGGTACCAAAATTTTATGCTGATTTGAAGTCGAATAATCTTTTATTTTGGTAGTTGTATTATAATATGCTACATGCTTCTATCATAATGCAGAGCCAGTATTCTTTCTGCTCTTCTGTTTTCTCCTTGATACTGTTGTGAATTTATTTGTCACATGGATTCGTAGATATATATATTCCCTAATAGTTAGCATTATAAATATTAACTTTTTGGTTCTTGCATTTGATATTCTGTGCTCTGCCTTCTCTGGATTGTACTATCTTTTCTTCCATTCTTTGGGATTTCAGTGTCTGCAAGTCTTGACTTTTAAGATTTAGGTTCTTGTATGACAGTTTTGCTTCTCCATGCAGGGACTGAAGATCCCCCTGAAGAAATTAACCTGGTATGCATAGTCTAGCTTTTCATGTGTCATTTAAGCTGAAAATTTTGTCTATTTCGGCAGTTCTGTTTCCATTGACTATTATTTAAACTTTCAATACTTTTTTGAAGGTTTTTCCCTGATTTAAATTTATTTAATCGTAACAGTCCCCATCCACATCACATATAGAGGCTTGCCAGTTTGTTGTGAACGACCATACAGCTCAATTATGCCTCCGTATTGTTCAGTGGCTGGAAGGATTAGCTTCTAAAGCTCTTGATTTGGAAAGCAAGGTGATTACTTTTGTCATATTCTTAACTCTGGAATATGACTTCTACTTTCAATAGTTTGTTATGTTATTATAGAACTAGTCTTATGAGTTCAAATATATTTTCACCAAATGGAAAATGTTATCTCCCATTTAGTGTTGGCTTTTAGACTTTTACTTGGATGTTTTTTTCCTTCCACTGTATTCCTTAATTTGCTTAATGTGTAATATTTTGGTCAGTATTACTGGGTTATTTTCTGTCATTGCTCCTTTTTCTGGGCAAAGAGACTGTGCAGTGAACCTTTTCAAAAATCTCATTTGCAGATTATGTTATTCAATTGGATATGTTTGACATGTAAATTTGGTAATATTATCAGGTGACTGGATCTCATGTTGGTACCTATCTTCCCAATTCTGGAATATGGCACCATACACAGCGGTTTCTCAAGAAAGGTGCCTCTGATACAAAAATTGTTCACCACTTGGATTTTGATGCCCCAACACGTGAACATGCTCATCAGCTACTCGATGACAAAGTACTCACAAGACTGTTCTACAAATTTTATTTAGCTTGTTCTCATCTTGATATTGTGTGCCATAATCTCTAAATGCAATACCTGTTCAGTTTATCTTCATATGCATTAATACTGATCATACTCTTATTTACATTTGAATATTTTGAATTATGTAAAATATATTATTTTCAAGATCTATTTCGGATCTGCTTTTATATATTGTGGTTTTCAACGAACATGCATTGTAATTCTTTTCAATGCAAAAGATGTCCATGACCTAGCTAAAGAATCTGCAGTTTCTCTTTTTGTTTTCTTTTCCTTTATATGATTTCTTTTGCTTGATGGTTTTGGGTCTATTTTTCTAGGGAAGGGGGAAAAAGAAAGAAAAACTCTCCCTCATTCTTAGAGACACTTCTTTGAAAGTGCAGACTCTCATAGTAATAGGAAAAGTCAACAAGAGCCTTCATAGGGTGGGCTCAGTTTCTTAAAATCATTTCTGGGTTATAAAAGCTTGCAACCAATAGGACTCCCTCCCTCTCAAGCATGAATTAGTTTCTAGATTTGAAATCTGCTAATAACCAAACTCATTAATTTATCATAGTTATTATTGGTGTGCTTTTATCTGTATGAGTTTGTGATAGCAGCATTCTAAAGATATCCAATTCTGGTTTAAAGCGGTAGTAACAGTTTTACCTCAACAGAAGCAAGATGAATCTCTCCTCGAAGATGTCTGGACTCTGTTAAGGGCTGGAAGACTGGAAGAAGCATGTGATCTTTGTCGGTCTGCTGGACAGGTATCCAAAGTTTCAGACATTCAGGTTTATGGGATACATGTTCTTTTTCCTTGCTGGCCTCATAGGTACTTACATTTTGGCAGCCTTGGAGAGCTGCAACTTTATGCCCATTTGGAGGAATGGACCTATTCCCTTCTGTTGAAGCCCTGGTGAAAAATGGAAAAAATAGAACTCTTCAAGCTGTTGAACTGGAGAGTGGCATTGGTCACCAATGGCGTCTTTGGAAATGGGCTTCCTATTGTGCATCAGAGGTAAGGATAAATGACTAGAGCTTTTCTTCAATATCTTTTAATATGTATATCGATTGATCGCTATCCTCTTTCTATCATTATACATTTATATTATTCTTTGTAGTTCTATTTTCTTGCATGGGAAAAGTTTCTGAATATTTCTTTACAGATTTCGGAATTAAACCGTATGTACTTCCACAGCCAAGCTTGTATATACCAAGAATTTTTCCCTCATAAAGATTCTCAAAGTTTTGAGTTTCTAGGAACTAACAGAATTCTCCCCCATCTTTATTTTGAAGAAAATTGCGGAACAGGATGGTGGTAAATACGAAAAAGCTGTATATGCAGCCCAATGTAGCAACTTAAAGCACATGCTTCCAATCTGTACTGACTGGGAGGTATGTTTTTTTTTCAAATTGATACAAAATTCTGAAGAAGGCTTTTTACTGCATTTTGAATTTTTTATATCATCTCATTTTTGTTTATTTGTTTCTTTTTTATACCATATAAACAGACAATTGCATGCTGAAGTTTACCAAAAAGATGCTTACCAAAAAGGCAAAAAGATGCTTGTATAACTTAAACTCTTTTGTTTAAGTAGATTTATTTATTTGGATAAGAAATTGAAAATAGTATTAAAAGAAAAGTAGAGAAGTGAAACCAGTAGTCCACTATGGCGACCTTACAATCCAGAAAGAAGAAACCTGTATCTATTCAAAAATAGTATCAGAAAAAAATACAGAAATCTACAAAAGAGATCTAAAAGATCATATGCAACCCCTGAGTATAGGCACAACCAAGCCAAAATTCAAAATTAAACCAAGGCCCCTTCCAAATAAAGATGGATAGATCCTTAACTCCTGGTCACCAAAGGTGACAAGGAAGCCAAACAATGGATTCTTTCCCACATGATTGCGGTATCTTCTATCTTTAGAAATGCGACTATTTCTTTCTTGTCAAAGCACCCAAAGAAGAGCTAAGACCACATGCCTCCACAAAACTTTTCACTTTTTCCTTTGCCGAACACAAAAGGATTCTTCATGAAAGGGCACAATAAGATTCTGAGGCTGCCCAATCAATATCAGCTGAAATTTGTTGAATGCCTAAGATGGATGATCTTTTTGTGCTTGTAATTCTAAGGTATAGGTAGAGTTTTATTAATAGGCAGCATAATTGAATTCAGTGGTAAAAATCTAGGGCTGACAAGCATAAGAGTTATTTGAGTCTTGTGAGTGGCCTCTTCATGGGAAATCAATGAAGCGTAATGCATATGCAGGTCACGACTCACAATTTTGGTAATGAATTATAAATGAAGTGCCTTAGTATACTTGAAAACGTTGTTGAACAGTCGTATTCCTCTTCAGGAACATTTAGTCAATTGGCTATCTCTGAGTGGTTCTGTGAGATACATAATTCCCTTTGTGAAGATATCATGTTTCTGCTTTAGGCATACAATCCAGATGTTAAATCTAGACTAAGGATGCCCAATGATCAGACACTTCCTGTAAATTGTGAAACAGCTGTTAACCCTTGATATATGATTTCTTGCTTTACTGTTGAGGTTATTGTCGCAAATTATTTTATGGATTTGCTTTTATGCCAATAAAACTAGTATGATGATAAATGAACTTCTGTGAGTTGCCCTACTGTGTTTGAGCTCTTTTTCCATTTTTTTTTTATTTTTTCTATTATTCAGTTGCATAGATGGTTGTAATAAATCTTTAGATAGCTTTCATTGCTTATTTTTGCATTTTTACCCTGCAGTACTTTAAAAATTCTAACTTAAGCCTGAAATCTAATGCCTTTGTTTCTCCAGTCAGCTTGCTGGGCGATGGCAAAATCATGGCTTGATATTCAGGTGGATTTAGAGCTAGCTCATTCACAACCTGGAAGAATGGAACAGTTAAAAAGTTATGTAGATGATATTGACGGAAGTTCGGAACAAATGAACAGTGCCCCTCAGCCCTCAGTTGGACCAAAAAGTTGGCCAGTGCAAGTTCTGAACCAGCAACCAAGGGAGCTTTCTGCTCTTCTTCAGAAACTCCATTCAGGGTATTTTTACAGTGCTTTCTATTGGCATATTAGGTTGTCCCTCCTGTGCCAGATATAAATGATATTTCCGTATTTCCTGCCTGATTTAGAGAAATGGTACATGAAGCTGTTAATCGGGGATGCAAGGAACAGCAACGGCAAATAGAGGTTTGTGTTCAAGAAAGAATTTACTAGCAATTATCTTTTTGGTTAGCAGTCCAGTGCTTAATTTTCATTTATCTCTGTTGCTGCTAGTATATTTATGTTGGATACTCCGTTTGTTGTTGGCCTGTATTCTCTAACCTGATATTGCTCGACAGATGAAGCTTATGTTGGGGAACATACCACATCTTCTGAAACTTGTATGGTCATGGATTGCACCTTCAGAAGATGACAAAAATGTCTTTAGGTAATTTTTTATGATTATCTCTTGAGATACATTGTTGTCTCTGAAGACACACCATGTATTGTTCTTTCAGTTGTTCTAGGTATTCATAAATCTAGACCTTTCGGCAATTGCCCTCTTTTAATGTACTGCATATGGGTCAACATGTGGGCCTGATTGTTATTGTTACTTGAAAGGCCCATCAAAAGTTTCTTTATTCTTCTCCTATAGTTGCAAAGTTCCAAACATCTATAATTGGATTAAGATAAAGCATTAGCCTTGGGGAATTTGGTTAATGAATTACTGGGATTAATGGCTGTTACTACCTAAGCATAGCTTAAGCCTTTATCTTTAAAAATTGAATTTTTGTTCCATTTCCTATCAAAAAGAAAAAGAAAGAAAGAAATAAAGAAAAGAAAAGAAGACTCATTTTGTTCAATATGCCTTGCTGTTCCTTACAGGCCTCACGGTGATCCTCAAATGCTTCGATTTGGCGCTCATCTAGTGCTTGTGCTAAGATATTTACTTACTGATTATATGAAGGATCCTTTTAGGGAGGAGCTTACGAATGTTGGTGATCTCATTATACACATGTAAGAAAATAACCCTGGCTGTGTCAAAACTTCCATGCCACTTTTGTTTAAACTGTGTTTATAATTTGAGAACCATTCTTTAATTTGTAGAGATATAGAGCATGTCTAAGCCATTATGTCTTTTACAATCATAATTCATTTCAAAGGTCGGTAATGCTTTTATCCTCTATATGATTTCACCTTCTTATGTGTTTGATGTAAAATCAAAGGATGACTTCTCGTGTTATGAAACCCTAGTCTCTTTGTTGGTAATTTCTAGTAATTGGAAAATATGATGACAGGTATGCAATGTTTCTGTTTTCAAAGCAACATGAGGGGTTGATTGGGATTTATGCTTCCCAGCTTGCACGCCACCGATGTATTGATCTCTTTGTGCACATGATGGAGCTAAGGCTGGATAGCAGGTGATAGTTATTGCTTGTTGAGGTTATAGTTGTTGTTGTGTCCTTCATCTCCTTAATTATCTTTTTTTTTTTCAGCGATGTTGATATGTAATTTGTACATGGTCATATCCGTACAGAATGTAGTGTTTAATATAGGATTGTCATGACATTCCTTCACTACTTGGTAATATTTTTATTTTAAGAGATGTGACAAGATGCATATAAAATTGAAAAGGAAATCACCAAGTTATTGACTTAATGACATTGCAACATAACATGGATTTCTGCAAATTGGACTTTTCAGAATCAATTACTACCGTTGATCTTTTTACCATGTATTTTCATTAGACCCTGCAATTGTTTCTTATGTTGACTTGTTTTATTGTTCGTCTTTCCTAATAATAGTGTCCATGTGAAATATAAAATCTTCCTTTCTGCTATGGAGTACTTGCCGTTTTCTTCGGGAGATGATTCAAAAGGCAGTTTTGAAGAAATTATTGAGAGGTATCTATATATTCTCTGAGGCACATCTATGCCTATCCTAAAGCAGCTGTAACAGATCCCAACTATGGGTTTTTTTAATTGTAAAATTGGTGTATTTACTTCTGATCTACTCTAACAGGGTCCTTTCAAGATCTCGTGAAGTTAAACTTGGAAAATATGATAAGTCAACAAACATTGCAGAGCAGCATCGGCTGTTGAGTCTTCAAAAAGCTATGGTAATCCAGTGGTTATGCTTTACCCCTCCATCCACAATTGCTTATGTTAAAGATGTTAGTACCAAACTTCTTCTGCGAGCATTGATGCACAGGTAACATAATTCCTATATTTTGAGCTGTATAATGGATTTGCGTAAATGATTAATAATTAATTATTTGAGAACATTTGAAATTTACAATTATCTGGATTTAAATGTATGTTATGGCTTTCGGGAAATGTTATTTTTGTTACTGCTTTAAATTTAAACTTTGATATTGATGTTTCATTTGAAGTTCTGTTTGATCTTTTTCCTCTCTCAAACAATTTTCATGATCTATGCTTGAACAGTCTAATACTTTTTTATTGCTGCTTTTTCCTTTTATTTTCCATTTTAATTATCTTCCTCACTTTCAGATTTTAACCATTGCTTCTGTTTACAGCAACATACTGTTCAGGGAGTTTGCTCTAATTTCTATGTGGAGAGTGCCAGCATTGCCAATTGGTGCACATGCATTACTTAGTTTTCTTGCAGAACCTTTGAAGCAGCTTTCAGAAATTATTGATACCCTTGAGGATTACATTTCTGAAAATCTAAAAGAGTTCCAGGACTGGGTATGCTTCACTTTATATGTGTTATTTTATCTATCTGACTTTTGTTAGTGTTTATAGCCTGATAATTTTACTTCTGCACTCTGATATGTAAATAGAGCGAATACTACTCCTGTGATGCAACGTATCGCAACTGGCTTAAAATTGAATTAGAGAATGCAGATGTTTCTCCTCTTGAACTCTCATTAGAGGAAAAACAACGAGCCATGGCAGCAGCCCAAGAGACACTGAATTTGTCCTTGAAATTGCTTCAAAGTAAGTAAAGTTGGTCATCTCTTTTCCTTTATATGCAACAATTACATAGACTTGAGGAAGATGTTTAATTGGCTAGCATGAACTGTAATAGTATTGCTTTCTTTGAGGGTGGTGGATTATGTTTTTCATAAAGGATGGAGGATTTATGTCCCCGGTGCCTTCTATTTCGTTATGCACTTTACGATACAATGTTATTACATGGACATCTATTGATTTAAATATTTACTTTAGGAAGAGAAAATCCTTGGTTGGCTTCCCTTGAAGATCATATATATGAATCAGCTGAACCTGTATTCCTTGAATTGCATGCCACGGCAATTCTCTGCCTGCCTTCTGGTGAATCTATGTGTCCGGATGCTACCATGTGTGCTGCATTGATGAGTGCCCTTTATTCTACAGTGAGCGAGGATGTTGTGTTAGATCGCCAATTAATGGTATGTTTATTTGATTTGTTGTAATAACTTATGTAAAGTTTGTAAAATATTCATCTGTAGAGTATAATGGTCAGGGCATCTAGGTATAGATATGTTTTGTTCACCTTCAGCTCTGCAAATGCTTATTTATTAAATTAATAGAAAGGCCTATTGGTGCTTTTAAAATTTAAATGATTAGTTATCTAATATAATGTTTATATATATCATTTGGTTGGGCTATTTCCTGACAGCTTAAGCTTTTGAGTCTGTTGGTTATTGACATGGTTCCAAAGCTTTGTTTGACTTAGGAGTCCTAGGTTCAAATCCCCCCACATTCAATCTATTACTGTATTTGGGCTTGATCCATAAGCCAAGTCTATCGGTCTGATATGTGAGGGGATGTGTTAAAAAGTATTTATCATTGGTTGGGTCCTTTCCTGACAGCTTAAGCTTTTGGTTCTTATGGTTATTGACAATTTCAATGTGAAGGATGGTTTCAAATTTTTCGATCATATGATGGTTGGGTTTTGGTCATGCACTCAGCTATAATCCTCTGTTATTGCTTTTTGCTTGAAGGTCTATGAAGGAAAAAAAACAAATATTGCTACTGATTGATTGGTCACACATTGTATAGGGTGCTCCTATTTTGAGAAAATGGGTTTTCTAAGTGATCAAAGGAGCATAAGGAAAATATGGTCTTACCTTTCAGTTAAAAGCTAGTTCAACAAGAAAAATCAAGAAGGGAAGAGAATGAGTTTGTGTCTCCAATATTAAGCCGTTTGCCCAAATGGTTATATTGTGATCTTACTTTGGGGTTGGAGGTCCAATTTTAAATTGTTTCTTCAGGCCAACTAAGGTTCCTGCCTAAAAACCTTTCTTGTGTTGCTTTGATATTAAATATTAGATGGGTTGGATCATTGTGGAGTCAAAAGTATAAATATGATTAGTTTGATACAGTACGCATGAAGGTTAATGTGGTTGAGTGTGGAGGATAAGAAACCTATCTTACTTCCACATGGACTGCAAGAAGGGAAATCTGATGTACTCTAATAGTATTGTGGATTGTTCTCTTGTTGTGATACTAAGATAAGACAGTTGTAACGGAATACTCACATTTGTTTGTGCATCTACATTTTCTGGTAGTCTGTTGTCTGTTATATTTGTCTTTGATCAGAATTAAAACTTTTGGCAGGTGAATGTCTCCATCTCATCGAGGAACAGTTACTGCATAGAGGTGGTGCTTCGGTGTTCGGCAGTAGAAGGTGATGGGCTTGGGACACATGACCTTAATGATGGTGGCCTTCTTGGTACTGTTATGGCAGCTGGCTTCAAAGGTAATGAACAATATTGAAGCTACAAGTCTAGCATGCTTGAATGTGGTTGAAATTGTGCTAGGAATAAATAATGATTAAATAAAATCCAATTATTTATATATTTATTATTAATGTTAATGATGTTAGAGTGCTTAAATACTATTATTAGGCCCTTTCCTATCAGCTTAAGTTTTTGGATCTATTGGTAACTGATATGGTATCAGAGCATGGTTATACCGTGGAATCCTGAGTTCAAGTTCCCCCACGTGATTATATTTGAATTTGCTATATGTTTGTATTTGGGCTTGAACCACGTGGCAAGCCCGTTGGTCTTGCACGTGAGAGGATCTGTTAGAGTGCTTAAATACTGTTGTTGGGCTCTTTACTATCAGTTTAAGCTTTTGAGTTTAATGGTTACCAACAAATAAAATAACAGGTAGAGTGGAAATTAAAATGTATTCTTTTAGAGTGATAAGCAAAAAGGGACCTTTGTTCCATAAAATATATGATAGTATTATTTCCCACTTACTAATTGAATTTGTAACTGTGTAATTCAGGTGAGCTTGTCCGATTTCAAGCGGGGGTTACAATGGATATATGCCGATTAGATGCTTGGTATTCAAGTAAAGATGGTTCTTTGGAAAGTGCAGCAACATACATTGTCCGGGGTCTTTGTCGTAGGTGCTGCCTTCCAGAACTCATTCTTCGATGTATGCAGGTAAGCGTTTTTCATCAGATAAAGCCCCATAACAGTATATTTGTTAAGTAATTTGAATATACTAAATATGTTAAATACAGGATATCTTTCACTTGTTTCTATGAACCACTTTTCAGCATCATGAATTCATGATTTCTTGCTCACAGGTTTCTGTTTCCCTTGTGGAGTCGGGTAGTCAAATGGAAAGCCATGATGAGTTGATTGAATTAGTTGCCTGTACTGAAACTGGGTTCTTGCATTTGTTCAGTCAACAACAATTGCAGGTAAGCCACTGCTTAGTTTTTCTTATTGTTCGTGAATCCTTAGTTTGATTCCATACCAGTTGTTATACCTCCATCCTTCATGTCAGAACTTCTGTAGGTTACATTTGATCTGCTATCTTTATGCTTTCTCTTGGTATACTTTGGTTATGTTGATACTGTTGCTTCTCACTTATCTGTTATTTTTAGTTTTTTTACCAATGTTCTATTTTGTTTTTACCCAAATGCTGATCGAATGGCATATTCTCACTTGTGCAAACATGCTTTTCCTGTGTAAATCTCCTAACCATTAAAGTGGGCGGTTTTCCATCTACATCAGTGTGATCGTTCCTTTTGTTCAGCAGTCACCAAGATGCATGAATGACTTTTCCTTAACTGTCTTAGTTTCCATTTTTTTGCCAATCTTTGTCATCTTGGTTGTGTAAACCTTAAACCTGCACCTTTTTCATGCATGGTTGATGTTGCAATTTAACTCAGCTGACATGTCTCGAATTTGTAGGAATTTTTATTGTTTGAGAGGGAATATGCAATATGCAAAATGGAGCTTCAAGAGGAACCTTCTTGTTGATCATTGATCTCTAAGCAAAATTAAAAGGTCTCTGGTGCCTGGTCCAGTTGGAAAATCAATGAAGAGCTGCAAATCTTTTTTTTTTTTTTCCTTTTAAAGAGGCATTTTTATGTAAATTTTGTAAATTGAAGACATGACAAAATATACAGGACATGTTTTTAGAGTAATTCAATATGCAGTGAGATGTTTTTCCTTTTTTATTTTACTTAGATATTGGTTAGAAGAGGCTCAAAGATGAATCACTAACAATTTTGTTTGCATTTCATATTATGTGATCAAATTGGTTTGATTTTAACACAGTATGATATTGTCCGTTTTACGCGTAATCGGCATGGGTTTGTTTGTTGAGTTATACAAGAGTATATGTGAGAAATTTAGTTCCTAATCAATTATCATTGTCACATATTTGTGACGCGGATTGGAGAGTATATAGACAAACATGCATCCGTTGTTTAATGAGTCCTCTACTGCTAAAGGTATCAAATTTTGTGAGCTGGTGCTGTGCATTGATGGCTGCAATTGCTCAGTTGCCCAAGTTGAATTTGTGCAACAGTCGTGAACTGTAATTACAAGGCAATTGACAGTATGTGTACTGAAAAATCCCATGTATTCAGCATTTAATTGATGCACTTAAAGACTCCATTGATATTAACTTCTATGAAAGAAACTTGTGGAATGGAAATTTCTTGTAATGCCAAGGAAAGCTCATGAACTCCATTCATAATCATACTTGAAACACATTCTAACTTCAGTTTTGACATGCATTTGGCTCACCTCAACCACCTCCTCAGATCATTTGTTGAAGGTGGATAAATCTCATCATCCTCAATGCTGTCATAGTAACAAGAAGAAATATTTGATCTCTGTTCCATTACAGGATGACCTCCATGGACAATGCTCTTATAGCTTGGGCTCCTCAAGCTATATTCATGACTTCCAATATCATTATCACCAAAACCTGACTCAGGAATTGGGAAAGATAGGCGTTTTTTAGCCGAACCTGAACCCGAACTGGAAATCGAAACCGGTTTTTCCCTCTCTGGGGTTATAGGCCTATGCCTTGGTGCACTCTGTGACCGAATCCTCGCTCGGGCAGACGCGGTGGCCACCATATAGTTGGGCACTGCAGCAGCCGCCACGGCTCCGGCACTGAGCTGCCCGGTTCTCTGGTAGTGCTCTTCCCTGCGGCAACGCGGGCTCGCAGAATGGGCTTGAAAAGGCCTTGGTGTGGATGGGGATGGGCTGCTGTGGCCTCTGCGGAGAGGGGAGGCAATTGAGCATGAACTGGACCTGCCTGGTTGGAAACGATGTTGTGGATTCTGGAATTTTGGGGCTGAGTTATAAGGTTGATAAGTGTCAATCTCAACGGTTTTTATGGACTCTCTTTGATCACATGAAACTCTACCTAAACTCTCCCATGATTGCTTCCTTGTGGCCCACCTGTGATGATCATGCCATCTGGGTCTGTGATCATCATCATCAAGCTCTCCTTCACTTTGAACCATGAGATTATCTGTTCTGTCAGTTCTCCATATCTTTCCAAGAAACCATGCAAGAGCATTAGCATACATATTTTCATGGAAGAGTAATGCAATGAACATGTAAAGATCACATTAAAAAGAAGAAAAAAAAAAGGCCAAAACCTGTTGAGAGAAGGCATGAGCAAGAGACTTTTCACGTTTCAATGCAATCGCTTCCTTGGTTCTTTCCAACATGGCCTGGATCTCCTCCAGTGCTTGAGGGTTTTCATAATCCAAATGAACCCAATCCTCCCCAGAGCTGCTTTCTTCTCTCGACTGCATACACAAATTTTCAACCCAATCAAACCCCAAACCCAAAAATGTGCACTTTGACAAAATAAAATTGTTAGCAGTTAAATTTTTTTTTGTGTAATGTCTCTTACAGTGGGTTTTTTGTCTGCTGGATGGGAACCACAGAAGCTGTTAAAATCACTTAAGATGGAATCTGCAGTGGCTTCATGAGGATTCGAAATCCTCTTCCGTTGATCACGCACCCGATCCTGCACTCGAACCAGAGCCTGCATGCATCGGAGAGCCACATTTGCTCTCTTTCGAACGTTGTGGCCTCTCACCAAGGCTTGCAGCTTCACTAGTGCCTTCAGTGCACCAAGAGCTCTCCTTGCCTTCATCATCACAAACGTTGTTAATCAGTTAAACAATATGCGCATTAGACCTAAAAGTTTAAACTTAAACAATAATATCAAGCTCCCGACGCATCTCTCACATGTAAGATCAACGGGTTTCAGATAACTAAAATTTTCAATTATTAACATAAGATTCGAACCCAGATGCAAACACAGGATTCGAACCTAGACAACTTCTGATAAAATCAGTTTCGATTCTATATTAGGTTGACTGTTTGACCAAAAAGTTTAAGGTTTTATGACAAAAAAATTGTTAAAACTCACCAAATATCCTCTAAAAGCTGTCTGTATAACAATGGCAGCCCATTGTTTCTTGACTGGAAGGGGAGGCCTAGTAAGACGTACAGCCTCCACCGCTGCTTGGGCTGTTGCCACAGCAGCTTGAGCGGCTGCAGTGGTGGCCATGGCCACTGCAATTGCATGCCTTTGCTGCTCATCAGCTTCATGATCAGCTGCTTTGAAAGTAGTATTATTAGTTGATGTATCAGCAACATTAATATTACTAGTAGCTGAAGCAGCATTGATGCTTGCAGTTGTAGTTATAGTCCTTGTCGCTTCACAAAACGTTTCATTACTCGATGACTTCTTGAATATCCACCTCCTTTTTCCTCTCTTCTGCACAAATTAAACCAAAAAAAAACAAAAAAAAAAAAAAGAAGATCAGCCCCAACAAAAAACTAACTTAGAAACACAAATAATAAAATATCAATGAAGTGATTATGTGTGTGTGTGTGAGACCTTTTCTTCTTCTTCTTCTTGCTCATGATCTTCTCTCCTTCTACTGCTCCTCCTCTTCTCACTATTCTCCTTAGTTGGAGACAGAAAAGCTCTCTTGACCGCAGAAAACCAAGAATTCCCTCCAATTTTTCCCATGAAAAAAAAAAATGTCACTTAACAACTAAACAAATTATTTTTTTGCAGGGTGGGGGCTTTTTATATTTATTGATGTTGAATTCATAGGATTCTTCTTCTCTCTACAAGGAGTGGTTGGTGTCTTTAAATGCTTTGGGTATAGAAGATATAAATATTGTGTTGGAAAGTTAGCAAATTATTGAAGCCTGCAAATGCGGAATGGTGTTGTGTTGGTGTGTGCATAGAGCTAGTAGTAGTAGTACTCCATGTGTTCAGGAAACACAGAAACAGAACAGTCACTGCAAATATATTCGTATATAATAAATTTAAAAGCAGAAACGTTAATGTTATCCGCTGCAAAGTAAGCTAGAGAGGCACAGTGTGTGTATATAATGCTAAAAGAAATGGTGTTTTCTTGTGGCATGAGAGAATATTAAAAGCATGGTTACATTAAAGAACGAGTGAGTGCATGGCCCTCGAAAATGCTGAAAGCTGAAGAAAGAGAGAGAGAGAGAGAATGAATTTGTGTGTATGTGTGTGTCTAGCTTTTGCTTTACAAAATGAAATGAATACATGTTTAATTATGTGAAAAGGAACCTAGAGAAATACTTTAATATGCTTGTGTGTATAATGTGTTCAGTATAATAATATGGTCATATGATATTGATACCTAATTACACGATATTTTTAGGGATACTTGGGTATTAGGGCTTATATATCATTTTAAAAATTTTACCGCAAGTGATAACTGTTATAATAAATTTTTTATCGTGGAACGTTCGCTGTAATAACTTAAAATCTGCTGTAAAAATTTAAAATTTTTAATATTTATTACGGATTAGCATCCGCAGCAAAATAATCGCAGTAAATATAATATTTTTTTATAGTGTTATATGGTTAGAATATCAAGTTACATAACTTGTAATTTCTAGATTATATAATATGATTTTCGTTCATCAGCCAATAATATCATATTATGTGATAAAATTGTAGACGGCTTATTGTCTCAATGTGGAAGAGTACAATCTTGTCCACCATTTCATTTAGGGGCGAACCCTGGTCCTCCTAAATTTTTTTTTTAAAAACATTTGTACGTAACCCCTCTAAAATTTTAAATGTATATAGACCTAACTCCTCTAAATTTTATCTTCATGTGTTACTCCTAACTCCGTTAATATCTTGTATTCACGCCTCGGTTTGATAAAATAAGAAAGTGATCTAAAAAAAATTTGTACGTAACCCCTCTAAATTTTTAAATATATATAGACCTAACCCCTCTAAATTTTATCTTCATGTTTAACCCCTGACTCCGTTAATATCTTGTATTCACGCCTCAATTTGATAAAATAAGAAAATGATCTTTCCGAATTGAAGAAGGGTATCCAATTACATATCTCTTCATTTTCATACCATAAGACATGAATTTCATCCATCAGTCAAATAATACCATATCATGCTATAAGTATTAATGTATTATCCAACAATATAAATTTTTATACTATGATATATGTATACCTCGTACCATACAGAAACATTTCTCAAATATAACATGAAGGAAACTATCTCATTGGGGTTCGCGTGTTTGGGAGAGAGCTACAGTTTTGTGTGCATGCTGCTTTGGGGATCCGAAACTATGGAGGAATAAGAGAAGAAGACAAGACAAATTTTCACTTAACAAATAAGAATGAGAAACGTATGAGTTCAGGGTTAGTATGGTAATTGGAGGCAGTTTTGGAATAGAATTTTTGTATGCGTAGTGGGTTGGAGTTGGTGTTCCTGGAGAATAAGTTCAAAGCCAAAAGGACAACAAAATCGAATATCATCAACACAGAGCATCATCAGCCAAGTACTTTTAATAATTAATATGTTTGACCAGTCAAAACTTATACGGATTATAAATTTGTAGTCTTTTTCTTTTGTATTTTTGCTATTCGGACTATTAAGCCTGAAAATTACTATGAGTAGAGTAAAAAAATTTTGCAGCATAAAAGTAGAAGGAAAAGAGTGAGTCTTAGATACTATAAATACTTATTGATTTCTTAGGAAAATAATCATAATTTACCGATTTGTATAAATAAATTTTTACTTTTATTGTAAAAATAGATATTCGAACTACGTATTTAATAATTGGTAGCGATAGATCCTAATAAATTTATAATAATATGGGTAATTTCCGTCCACACACCGCCACGTTATCTTTATTATCAAAACACAGTCGTTTAACTATCAAATAACCTTTTGGATACAAGAGATCGCTTCCATGTCGTTTGAGAATAAGCCGTCGAAAAAAGTTGTTGGCTAAAAAGGTAATAACCCGAGCATCATCAATATTCTCACAAACCATTAATTGATCGTCAGTGTGGTGTCAGCGACAAACAGTACAGCCCTTGTCAGTGTAGAGTCTAACAACCTGCGATACATTAATGTTCTCGCAGAACATTAATTGATTGTCAGCGTGGTACAGTACGGCCCTTGTCAACTCAGAGTTTGACAACTTGCCATACATCTAACAACATTTATAATAAACCTGACCAAGTTTAGAACCTTATTATCAGAGAAATTAGACGTATTAAATACTCTAGTTCTGCATGTTACCGTTCAACACACATCATGTTCCATCCTTGGACAGGTTCCCCGAGAAATCAGATGTTTCACGTTTAAGGTAACATGTAGCTGACCACGATTGCAGAAAACCTGGGCATTCCTATAATAGAAGAAGGTAAGAGGAATGTTTGGTTGACTATAAATAAGGTCATTGAAGAAGAAGGAATGTATGCTATTTATTATATTCACCAACCCTTGAAACTTTTTAACTTAACTCATTAATTATTCCATCACACCTGAATTGACTTGATCATCGGAATTTAATTGCCGGCTAAAATCCATCAACCTATCTTTTTTTTGCTTTTCAAATACCTACTCCATAACTTGTGTTCGCTAGGTTCTCATCACTGCTGAGAACCTTCTCACATATTTCAAAGAGTGAGACACGAAATTATCAGCTCAACTAATCACAGAACTCTCTTACGTGGCACGATTGACTTTGTTGAGTACCTAACCATTTTTTTACCATTAACAATATAAGTTTTTAAAAAATAATAATTAGCTATTAGTTAGTTTAATTGACATGGTATTTTTGTACCTTGACATGATATGTTTTGAGTTTAAATGATGTGTACAAATGAGACAGAAGGATTTCATTTTTATTAATTGTAATAATATTTTTTTTAAGGGTATAATTACAAGAGTAACAACTATCGGAACTAGCCGAGCTCAATTATTAAACATGCGGTTCAGATATTTACTTTCATAATAAGGGGATCAGAAAACTACCCACACATACTAGCGACCCGGATATCTACTCCAGTAATGAGAGACAACTACTCCCACAATAAGGTGAGAAAACAATCAACATATGCTGATAAATGCGCATTGTGGAACTCCAACTCCTTTAAGGTAGAACTTAGAAAGGAGGTGTATTGACCATTTAAATTATCAGTGACTGTGCATTGTAATAATTGTTTTAATCATTTTCTAAAAAATAAACGAAAAAAGATTTTAGGCTACTATACTAGTTTATATCCATCTAAAGTAGGGATGGTCGCAGTTCCAGAACCAGCTATTCTGGTTTTGGAACCGCGAGTTCCCTAGGAGAACTAGAACCAGAATCGGGGGATACCGATTCTGGTTGCAGGAACCGACGGTTCAACCGTCGGTTCCTGGAACTAGAACTGGCATTCCATTTTTTTTATTTTAAAAATTAAAGAATTTTAAAAATAATTTAAGAAAATCAAAATGTAAAGAAAAATTAAAAGTGGGTTAATAAAATAACAATATAATTGAAATAAAATTACGATAATATCATAAATAAAACTATAAAAGTAATAAATAAATAAATAAGAAATTAGGGCTTGCACTTAATTTTACATCAATTAAGCTGCTTACGTATCCTCTAGGAGGAATTAAAATCCACGTAGTTCTGTTACTTTTTATGTGTCGAGTGTGATCAATCGTCACTTGTACCTTCGGTAGCCGTTGTATCGTCGTTGGTGTTGAAGAAGTTGTTGTCGTCGGACACTCCGTCCATTTCCTACTGCTGGTATAACACCTTGGTCCAGTTGTTAACACAGACCTAGATCTGAATTGAGTCTGGACTCAGCAATGACCGTCTCTCGTCCAAAATGTTGTCGCCTGCACTAAATTCCTGTTTAACTGCCACGGTCAAAACAGAAGTTTAGTGAATGCAGCGTGGATTTTTGATTCTTAATAATCCTTTTCGATTGACAATCCATTTTTCAATAAAAAAAGAGTTTTTCTGTCTTTTCTTTGTCTTTACTTTATTCTTTTCATTAGACTTTATACTTAATAATCCTCATATGAATTTTATATTATTATGGTAAATTAGTGTATCAAGATGTCAATATGAGATCTTACTTCGGTTCGATATGTCCACCTACAAGACTCACCTTTGGCTTTCCAAAAAATTATTTAGCAATAATAGCCAAAATTGAAAAGTTAGTTTGGTGATCCCTCTACCAGTGTAGAAGGTTGAAGTCATTGCTGTCCACAAACTCAAATGAAGTGTTTAGGTAAACATCAACCTCTAAAACAAATGTTGATGTAGACGAACCCCTGGTTTTCTTTGATTTTTTTTTTACAACAAACTTGACCATAACTTTCTTAATATGGAGGAAACACTAAATTGAGATTGAGAACTGCTTATATCCGGTTGCTGAACAACAATGTTCAGTGAGGGACCGTATATAATAGTATTCATGATACAATTCATAAAATAAAGTCATAACATTATTAAATAAAATATTAATATCTATATCAGTTATACCTAAAGATTGATAATAAAGAGTATAATATTTATATAAATTATCAAATTTACATTTAGGGTCAAAAACTAATGAAATTATATAGATCATAGGAATTTCCCTATAATAAATTAATCATTTCTTTTGCATTGCATTAACATAATCAATTAAATTCGGTTGTTGTGCACACTCATTAAATGCACATACAATATTAATGGCTTCTATAAAAAATAAATATGAGGTTGGATAAGATTTGGTGTTAAACATTGGTCTTGCCTTAGTTTGGGCCAACGACAATATTTTTCAAAATTTTTTAATTTAAAAAATAAATAAATAAAAAAAATTGAAACCGAACCGTCGATTCCGGTTCCTGCTGATGGCGGTTCTGATTCTATTTTATCACAAATCGGAACCGGGATTGTGAATTCTGATTTCGATCCTCAAATTTTAAATCGAAACTGAACCGGAATGATCAGTCCTAGTTTAGAATCAGCGATTCGATTTGAACCGTCCAATTCAAACTAAATGAACGGTTTGAATCGAACCGTGACCGCCACTAATCTAAGTTCATTGTTGCAATTTAATAGAAGTAAATCAAGATCGCACACTTGCACGGTTGTACCAACCTACCCAAGGCTTGTCACAAATAGAGGAGTGTGACTGCTGCCGTAAATGTCCCCTCATGGGGCTACACACAAGACAACTTTTGCTTTTATAAAAAAATTTATAAAATTTTTTGTTTTGATCCTTCACATTTATATTTTTAAGATCTTATAACCATTAATTTATTATAAATTTATAATCAAATTTATATAATTAAAATTCTAATAGTTAAACATAAATAAAATTTAAAATTAATTATAATAAAAATAAAAATTAAGAATATATATTTTAAAAATTTAACATCTAAGGGTTGGAGGATTGCCGAAACCTTTCAATATTAAATTATATAGTACGGTTCAAATATTTTCTTCTAAATCAGAAGAAGTCAGCTCTCAACATTGAGAGAGGTCTTTTCACACTTTATTACGGTTTTATGAGTAATGAAGAAGAAAATTATGAATTAAAATATAAATTTAAAATAATTAAATGGTTATAGAATCTAAAAAAATAAACAACCAAAATAAATTTATTTATAAAATTTCAATAAAAATAGGAAAGAAAGTTGTCACATGCCGCCCCTCTTTAGGATGACTGTGCACCAGCAGTTGTCTAGGCGACTGTTAGTAACACTCCTTTAAAAAATAATATTAAATGTGGAATAATAATTTTATTTTATTTTTTTTTAAAAAAATTAAGCTCATATGGTTTACAGTTTACAAGATAATTAAGAAGAAAAGATATTTACTTTAGTTTCTTAGAAAAAAAAATAAAAAAGCGAATTGGACTAACATTTGTCTTCAAGAGATTGAAATATTCTCATGCGTTGATGTTTATATTATCACAATAATTCGATAAATATTTATAATTAACGGTTAAAATTTCTTTTCTTTTACTTTCATTATTTTTATATAAAATATATTATTTTTAAGTATTTGATATTAGTAAAAAAATTAATTTTTCTTTTAGGGATATTATCAAAAACACTCCCAACGAATTCACATACATCGTTTTACCCCCCATTGTTTCATTATTTGGCAAAAACACTCATACTGTTACTTTTCTATCCAAAAAATCAACATATTTTATTTGATCATTAGGAGAACTTCAATTTAGTCCCTAATATTTAATAAAATATCACTTTTTTACTTAATTTTTCTTTTTTTAGTTCGTGTGGTCCATAATATTTTCAATTAAAATATAATAAAAATAAATAAAATAATATGTAACCAACTAGATAATCTAGCTAGGGTTGCATTAATAATGGCTTTTTTAGTTCGTGTGGCTCTTAACGTTTTCTAAATAGATCAAATTGGTCATTCTAACCAACTATTTGACAATCAACCATAATAAATTTCTTTAAAAGACGGTTTTACCCTTGAAGAATTTAATTAACAGAATTATAATTTACCTTATAGTTGAAATATAACAAAATAAATAAATATAATAAAATAGATAAAATAATATTAAGCTATATTTAAAAACTTAAAAATGTAAAACATATTAAAAAATTTAAATAAAATTATTTATTAAAGAAATTAGTACTTAATAAAGTAAATAATAAAAAATATTAAAAACTATTAAAGAAATAAAATAAAATAAAATAAATAGAGAATTAGAAAAAACTAAAGGAATTATTGTTATTGAAATATTTATTTTAATTCCCAATTTTATTTTATTTTATTTTTTGTAGTTTTTAATCTTTTTTATTCTTTTTTTGTAAGTGTTAGTTTTTTTAATAAAATAATTTAATTTGAATACTTTTTAATACGTTTTACATTTTTAAGTTTTTATAATTTAGTTCAATATTATTTTATTTATTTTTATTTATTTATTTATATTATATTTTAATTGAAAATATTAGGAACCATATGAACTAAAAAAAGAAAAGTCAAGTAAAAAAGTGATGTTTTATAAAATATTAGGGACTAAATTAAAGTTCTCCTAACGTTCAAATAAAATATGTTAACTTTTTGGATGGAAAAATAACGGTGGGAGTATTTTTGACAAATACTGAAATAGTGAGGGGTAAAACGATGTATTTAAATTCGTTGGAGTGTTTTTAATAATATCCCTTTCTTTTATTGTGACCAATAATCTAACTTGTAACTTGTTTTTAAATATATTTAATGTAGTAAAAGTGTAAAACAAAATATTTTATTATATATGATAAGATGAGATTAATATAGTGGTACAATCCTCATATTTATAAGTTCTGAATTCGAGTCACGTGTCGTTTTCTTTTCAAATTCTAAATTAATCGTGATTGAAAAAAAGAAAATGAAACTATTTGCACACAAAATACAACAGGGACTTAGAATTAAATAATATAAAATGCAAGGGCATAATTAAAAAAAAAACACTTTTATTTTCCAAGATAAGATACATGTCGAGATTCAAGAAGATGGTTCCCGAATTATTGAGAACACAGTAGAAAACCAAATCAAATCAAACCAAAAACCAATCCAAAATTTTCGAAATGACATCTACACATCATGTTGTTGTTTTCATTTTTCTCTCAAATCTTCAAGATCCTTCTTCACTCTTTTCCAAACTCTTCTCTTTTTCCCTCTATATATATATGATGCACATCATCATCATCTACCAGAAGCAACTCTCAGAAAAGCACTTTTCAGAAAAGCACTTCATCATCAATCACACTTTGTAAACACACTGTTTATCTAGATCATCAATGGCTTCAACATTGTCTATGTCAGCTGTTTCTTCACCTTTGTTGTCTAACAAGGCCAGGTGGGCTTCAACTAGAAGTAATAACAAGTTGGTGGCACCACCATGCACGGTGGGGTTTCGGGCGGGGAGGGGCTACCGGATGCCGGTGTTGAGAGCTGAGGCGGCGGCCGGAGACCATAACAAGGATGGTAGCACAGCTGTGGACGTGCAGGTCAATCAAGGAAACCAAAGTGGTGGTGGTGGGAGTGGGACTTCTGTGGAGAGGAGTAGGCCTCGTAGGTTGGCTGCTGATGTCTCTCCTTTTGGTATGTTTTTCTTTTTCTTCTTCTTCTTATTTTAATTAAAATATGATTTATTTATTTATTTTTAATTATTTTGAGTGCTAATTGAAATTATAATTAAATTTTTTTTGTTTAAATAAATTTGGTCAAATTTGTCTATTTTAATTCTATGTCAAAAAAGGGTTCTCTAGCATTATTACTTTGCTCTGACAAAAGTGTCACCTGAAACATGATATCATATGCCATTTTGTAGACATCACCATTGATGTTATCAGATTCCTTGACATCACCATTGATATGATATCGTATTTTTTTAATTATATATATATATATATATATATATATATATATAAAGTATTTCTGAATAAATCAGTTCTACAATTATATAAATAACTATAAAAATGTAAAAATCGTTAATTTTTATAAATTTTTAAAAGATTTTATCCTAACACTCAATGTGAAATCTATTAATATTCAACGTGAAATTTATTAATATTTGACGTAAAATTTATAATTGAGATTTTATCGTAATTTGATATAGTTCTTAATAATTAAAATGAAAAATGCGGTCGAATATTTTTTTATCTAGTTAGAAGGTTATATTTAAATTTATCTTAAATTTTTGTATTTAATCTTAAAAAGAATTACTCTGCTTATTATTAATTAGGTAATTAGTTAAAATGAGAAGCAATAATCAAGTAGTTTATAGCCAGACAGATTTCAAGTGTGGAAAAGAAGAAAGCAAACAGAAGTACTGAAAAAAAGAAAAAGGGAAAAAATTAAAGCAAAGATTGTGGCATTAACATAAATTTCTGAAACCAGTCAGATTTTTGTAGGTCTCCTTTTCAGATTTTGTTCTTGTCTTTTTTTAGATGCTTGAGGGTGATCCACCATCATCATCATCATCTCATATTCTAGTACTAGTTATAAGGTTTCACTTTATTTGTTGAATAATCCATAATTTATTTACGTGATGTATTTAATTAAATCTAACTGTATCGTTCTGATATATGATAATTTAGCGGTAAAAAAATTAATATGCGGTGTACAAATTGATTATAGGTTTGTTGGACCCTCTGTCTCCAATGAGGACAATGAGGCAAATGTTGGACACAATGGACCGTCTTTTTGAGGATGCCATGACGTTCCCAGGAAGCCGAAACAGCAGGGCAGCTGCGGAGGTGCGGGCACCGTGGGACATCAAAGATGATGAGAATGAGATCAAGATGCGGTTTGACATGCCGGGACTGTCCAAGGAGGAGGTAAAAGTGTCCGTGGAGGACGACGTTCTTGTGATAAAAGGAGAGCAGAAGAAAGAAGAGGGATCATCCGGAGACCAGGATTTTTGGTCTAGAAGTGTCAGCGCCTACGATACCCGGCTTCAGCTTCCTGAAAACTGTGAGAAGAGCAACATTAAGGCAGAACTCAAAAATGGTGTTCTCTACATTTCAATTCCAAAAACCAAAGTAGAGAGGCAGGTCATTGATGTTCAAATTCAGTGAAATATATAAGAGGAGGCTATATATATGACAAGTTTTGAGTTTTGAGTGCTTCTGTGAATTTTAAAAGTTGTGTGTTAATTTCTTGTGCTTTATGTTTTTCTTGCTCTATAAGTGTATAAATAAATCAGGAAATAAAATTCTAATGTAAAATTTTTATCTATAAATTAGAGTGATTTTTATTCCTCTTTTCTTTTGAAGTTTGCTGTATGTTCTTGTAATGTATATATATGCACAATACAATAGAGTTGCACAACTAGACTCCATTAAAAGGAGTTTTATAACTAATTTTTTTTATTTTATAATTTAATTACTTTACGGGTTCACGGTAAGGAAGGCACTGGTTCTGTTTGAAATGGACAGTTCAAAACAAATCGAACAGTTTTGAACTAGCACCGGCTATTTCGATCCGATTTTAGTTCGAAACTAGGGACCGAAATTAGGACCAATGGTCCAAGTTTTGGTTCTTTATTTTTAGAAATTATAATTGTCGGTTCAAGAACCGATAGGAACTGAAATCAATGGAAATTAAAATTGGCGGTTTTATCGGTTTTGTTAGTGTATAGCTTTAGCTTAGTATTGGCCCATTGGGCTTAGTCCATTCCTTGTATATTGTCTATATAAGGCTTGTACATTAATCATACAATCAATATACAGAATATACATTCTTATCATGGTATATTGCCTATATAAGGCCACCTCAAGAAAGGTATTCTAAAGTTGTTCTCCATCTCCTCTGCTGACCAGCCTGCTGATACTTTCACCAAGTCTCACCCACCTGGTCGTCTTCGAGATCTTATATCCAAACTCCAGTTAGCTTCCTCATTGCCACATCGAGTTTGAGGGGGATGTTAGTGTATAGCTTTAGCTTAGTATTGGCCCATTGGGCTTAGTCCATTCCTTGTATATTGCCTATATAAGGCCACCTCTGTTGTACATTAATCACACAATCAATATACAGAATATACATTCTTATCAGGTTTTAATTTTAATTTTTTTGTAAAAAGTTTTTTTTAAAAAAATATATATACGTGGCCCCGCAAGAAAAAAATTTAAAAAATATATGTTGTTTTAAAAACAAAAATTGGGAGCTGGTTTCGGAATTGGAATTAGTGTGAAACCGTGTTTCGAGAATTGGATTCGAAATTGGAATCAGTTGTCCACATCAGTTTTAAAATTAGAACCGGAATAGGCGGCTCTAGAGCCGTGGTCAACCTTAGTTCACGGTTTTTGCTTATATGCTATGTAATTTGAGTAACTATTCAAGTTTATATGATATTATATTACTGGTTTCATCAATTAAGAATGATGAGACCAATAAACAAATCTTCATTATGTATTAATGTCTAATGATAAATGGTAATGTTCTATAAGATAATTATTTTTGAAACTTAATTATAATCGTCCATGCAAGAAATTTAAAACACCAATTCAAGATAAAAAAAAAATGATAATTTATTAGTTTAACTTGGACGTACATTGTATATTATTTGGTTCTGAGCAGGGTAGCACCCATATTGATGCGCATATATATATATATATATATATATATATATATATATATGTGTGATCACGGTCCGAATATTTATTCGTATAATGAGAAATATTTACTTTTATAATAAGGAAGAAATTATTTACATATATTGGTAAATGCGTACGGTAAATTTAAATTTTCACCAATGAAGTAAGATGTTACAAGTTAAGTGAAGAATTTAAAATTAAGTCAAATGTTACCGGTCACGATCTGTTGTTCTCTAACACCGTTAAATTTAGAAAAGTAATATTCACATCGATTGGAATGCTGTACCTATGCTAATGTTACTTTATCACCAGAAAATTTAATAGCTCGGAGTCTTGCTTTCTGGAAATGATAGAGAAAGAGTAACTGCCCTCGAACCAAGATGACAAAGATGAGTAGCAAACCACTAAGTCCATACTGATAAACATGATTTATCGATAAAAATATACAATCGTTTTTGGATTATTAATTATTGAGATTTAATTACTAATTTTAAACTTATTGAATGTAAAAGTAGCAGTTAAATCATATTATTTAAATGATATTTGATCCATAAAGAAATTAATCATCACAAACAGAGAAAAAAATTGTAATGCATAATGTTCAAAAAAAAAAAAATTTGAATTACTGAAATTCATGATCTTAATACAAAATTTTTGGTGACTAACAAACAATAAACTTGAATTAATTACAAAAACAATATTTGACCGAACCAATTAAAGAGAAGATGGGTTGAAACTTGAAAGCCTAGCTAGTAAAAGGAAAATTAGACAGCTGGAGCTCGGCAGAGAGGGCAGGAAGGTTTTTTGTATAGCCAACGAGTGATGCATGTTGTGTGATAAAGATGGGAGCAGGGCAATCGAGCAACAACTTCACCAACATCAACACTTTCTAAACATATTGAACAATCTGTTGAAACCTCTACTTTCTCTTCTTTGAGTAGTATTGGAACCACTGTATTCGACAAACCCATTTCTTCAAACGATTCACCATCCAAGATTATTGAATTATCCAACTGCTGCAATCCTCTATCCAAATATTCACCATCAAAGATTACCGAATCATCCAAAAACTGCAATCGTCTGGATTCATCAATAGCTATGTACAAGTGAATTGGTAGTAATGTTAGAAATCGGTTCCTGGGGTCATTACTCACCAACCGAACAGTCTGTAATAAAAAAAACACCAAGTGTTCCAGAGAGTACACTGGTATTGGAACTGGTAATCCAAATGGGCTGTGATGAATGAATTGTACACCATTGGAATTCAATGGGATTTGTTCTTCCAATAGAATTCTAATCAAGGATTCTTTCAGTTGTCTTTCAAATAAAAAGACTCGATTTTCTAGGTAGAACATCCTGTTTGTTACGCGTAAAACTCCATTGTTGTGACGATGTAAATGCAATTCAATTTGGAAACCAGAGGAATCAGAGTGCCAGTGGTGGTTTGCCCTGTTCAAGACTCCATTATTTTGCCAAAATTCGAGTTGGTAGGTCGCCATCTTTGGAGAACAACAGAGAGGCCGAAATCTGAGTTTTACTTTCTTGAAAAGTTCGAGAAGAAACGGCCAAGTAATATAGAATTCAGAGAACAAGAACGATCATGGAGCAGTGAGTAAGAGCGGGAAGAATTGGAGGCAAGTGTGGAGTGTGGTTTATTATATTATATAGAGAGAGAGAGAAACATAGAGTTGTTTTTAGGAAACTTTTTTCAAAGTCTTGTTTCCTATTTCAAAGTCTTATTTCCAAACCTGTTCGGATTAGGAAACACAACTTTGAAAAGTCAAATATCTCAACGGTAATGTAACCAAATACATCTTTGTCATGTCAGCAAATCATATCTTATAAAATATACTCTTGCAAGAAAGCAGAGCACATCTTAATGTCTTTAATCGATTCTCATTAATTGATTCTTTAATCTTATCAGATAATGATTAATATATTAATTAATAATGAAGTGATTGAATACTTTCTCATTTACTTTTATAATAGAAATTCGAGTCTCATTTTTTCTTTATTAAATCATAAAGTAGAGATAGGAGTTATAATTTTGGATCAAACTTATAACATTTGATCTTACTAGATTTTATTGGACCCCCGACTTAATTGGTGTCAGATTTTTTTTAAAACAAAAACAGAAAATGAATAGATAAAACCTTTAATTCATTATCTAAATATAATTTCTTAGTATTTAAAATACCAAAAATTCACGACGGATGCAAACAAGATTTTTTGCTTTCTAAATTTAACAAAATATAAATAAGACTTTTTGTTATTTTTTAATTTTTTTTAAATGGATCTCCACAGTTTATATAAAATTTTGTAAACTTATTTTATCTTTATTTTTTTAAAAAAAATTTCTATTTTTTTAAATGTATCTATCTCCATCATTTATATGTGAGATGGACGGTAGAAGATCCAAGACTTTCTTTATACTTATTAGATTTCTATTTTTTTTAATTTACAAGATTTAAAATGAATATTTTCATTCTGCTACCCTTTTTAAAGATCAAATAATAATTGTAGGGAAGGCCATTGTCTATTCTTGATAAATTTATTTCCAGAGTGTCAATTGTCATTCGACTCAATCCTCATATAGGTATCCAGTAATTTGTTTATGTTAACAATATAACAAGAAGCACCAAATTCATTATATGCCTTCTTTACTAGCTAAACAGGCTAAAGCTATTTTAAAACTTCTTTTGTTTGGCAGTAATTCAATAAGATTTTAACATACCACTGCATTAATAGCGATTCGAACATATAATATTGTCAGATTTAATGAGCCATCTTTTCACCAAACTACATTAGACAATAATAATAAAAGTTTTTTTAATAATAAAAAATTATTACCACCTAAAAAAATAATTTAAGCACCCAATTAATCAATGCACCGACCTTTACAATTTTAAAATCAAAATTTTAGTTTAAGCACCCGTTAAACTACCAGACATAATCCTATAACCATTTGTATATTTATTCGCATGGTTTTTTTTTTTTTTTACCATAAATGATAGTTTTTAATTATCAGAATTTAAAACTTACAAAGAGAAAAACTGAAAAATAATTCCAAGGACATTGAAAATGCTCATTTAAAGTTGTTTCCTAGCATTAGCATTTGCATCCTGATATGTTAATATAAAGTAATAATGATTTTTTTCATTTATAGGTGTTGATAAGCTGTCTGTATCGCTGTCGGTGGGTGACCTCCAAGCACTATGAACTTAACCTGTGAGGGTGACCTTAGAGAACTATAAACTTGACTTGCGGGGATGACCTCCGAGCACTATGAGCTTGACTTGCGGGGGTGACCTTCCAGCACTATGAACTTGACCTGTGAGGGTGACTTTCAAGCACTATGAACTGGACATGCGATCAATGAGTAAAGTTAGAAGGGACTCCGACGTATGGTCGGAATCACCCTCCGACGATCTAGTCATTAGAGTAATATCAACCCTCTGAACCATCAAGATATAACCTAATTCTAAGTTATGAAAAGCTTGCTTTTATCCTTGATGTTTGCTTGAGTTATATATAAAGATTGCTGTTAGGTCTCTACTTCCGGTGTGTAACACTTGGACCATTTTTGACAGAAAAGATGTTTAGTTTGAAAGTGTTACTATTCACTGATGGACGTGTATTCTCCACCGAGCATGTACTCGATGGGTCATACTATCCACCAAACATGTTCGGTGGATCATAATTAAAATGTTGACTTTCGATTTGTCAAATTTGACCTTTATGCCACGTGTCGTTCTCTCATTGGATGAGTGGTTGATGTACCTAACACTTTCCCCCAATCTCTTCATTCGGTGGGTGATCCGATTGATGAGATTGCTGGGTTGGTATACTCAGAGGGTGGTCCTCCTCTGAAAGAAGCTGATACCTCAGATTTGGAGGAGGTTGAGTTGACCGAAGATGAAGGCTTCGGTGGTGGTGAAGACTAGGGGATTGCCAGTTCTGATTTACTTTTTTTTTTCTTTTTTGAATTACAGTGGCATCGTTGCCTTTTTTTTTTTTGGAACAATTGGTTCCACCTTCAAGTGGCCTTATTAACGGACAGTTCGATGTTTTTGTGAATCTTTTTATGTCAATATTGTTTTAAATTTCGATCATCTTGTTGTCTTCGGAGTTTATCTAATGCACTTTGAACCCTGACCCATAGCCCAATCGGAGGTCGTCACCTTCGATGCTTATATCCCATGGGATTTTCCAATTGATAAGAGTTAATTGTCTGACCACTATTAATCGGTAGTTCAAAGTAGTAAATTCGAAGACAAAATGAATCATTGGTTGTCAATAAGAGTACATAACCCCGACTGCTATTGGTCGGTGGTTATGATTACGATATCCGAATATGCATACAAACTTAGTCAATTCCAGACTCAGCTTGTAGCACCCCCCGACCCGACCCGGCCGGACCGACCCGGGGAGCGCTACACGGACTTTCAAAATTTTTCTAAACTTCATTTTACATTTCAAAATCATTGTGAGCCCATAACAATAATTAAACTTTTCACGAAATTTCGGCAGACTACCGTTTGTTTTTCGGACTTTCCAAAACCTGCTTTTACCCAAATCAAATCACATTACATTTTCACAAACACTTCTATAACAATTTCAATCAGTTGCGCACTCTGCCGTATAGTGCGACTTTCACAGATAGTTTATAAAATAAAATAAATCGAACTTAAACATTTACAATCATTTTGATAATAAAGTACAGAAGTCATAAACTAGTTAATTACAAAACCTTTTACAAAACATATTTACAAATTCCCTGTATATGCATGCTTTCAGAATATATATACACATAACAAAAATATAGCTACCCAACTGTATAATTTCTGTGACTCGGTCTGCAACTTGCTCTTCCTTCAGTCTTTAGCTTCCTCCGGATTCCTGGTACCTACGCGTTAGACACAAAACTAACGCGCTAAGCATAAAGCTTAGTGGGTGTACTAAAAACTCAATTAAATAACTCACAATATAATTGTTCTTTAAAGAAGCAATAAACCACAATATGATTTTCATTTCTAAATCACTCTCAAAACAATTAAATTAATAATGAAACCAATATATGAATTCGATCCATCAAATCATTCAGTTCAGTTTCAATTCAAATCATTACTGGCCCACTAGAATACTAAACATATACGGACTGGAATATGGGTCAAGCTCCCAACCCCCAGGACGAATCCTGAGGAGGTACGTATCTCCCAACTCTAGGACCGTGGGTACGGAACCTAGAGAGGTACATAGCTCCCTATCCCAGGAACGAATCCTTGGGAAGGTACATTAACTCCCAACCCCCAGGACGAATCCTGAGGAGGTACGTATCTCCCAGCCTCTGGATGAATCCAAGAGGAGGTACATCAATATCATCAATATCAATCAATCAGTAGCGGCGCAGTACTGCTCAGTAAAAACCCAGCTGGTATACCAACCTCCTATATCCATTTCTATGTCTACGTATCCTAGGGCCGTTTCCGATAAACCAAATTCGCAAGAAATGTCGCAATAATTACTCAATAACAATAATTACTCAATAAACATACAAATCACATAATGTTCTTCAAGAAACATATTCAATAATTTTACGAAAATCAAAATCAAGTATTTTAACGAAATCGAAATGTTCGAAATTACAATCGAAATATAATCTATCATAAAATCGGTCCGAAATCAACCATAGATCTACAAATCATCGATTTTACATATAAAATAAACACTTTTCATACGAATAATCGAAATCGAAAACGTTTAACGAAATCGAAAACGAAACGAAAACGAAAACAAAACTATAACGAAAGACTTTTCGTAATGGTTCCGAAAACAACGTACACCTACCTCGGTACCGTTTTTTGTTCGAGAAATCGCGGTTCCACGATCTCTTTTTTCTTTCCTTTCCTTTTCTCTTCACCTACACCTTTCTTTCTCTTCTCTTTCCTTCTTCTTTTTCCTCTTCTTCTTCTTTCTTCTTCTTTCTCTCCTCTCTTTTCTCTCCTTTTCTCTCTTTTTCTCGGCTCTTTCTCTCTCTTTCTCTTGCTGTTCTGTTTTCTCGCTTCTGCGAGAAACTTCTTCTTTTTTTATATATTTTTTTCGCTACCGCGACCGCCGTCGCGACCTGTGGTCGCGCCACCAGGTCGCGATGCTCATTGGAGTGCGCGCACCGCCTTCCTCGCGAGCGCGCCTTGGTCGCGCGAGTGGTCGCGCTGCTCTCTGCCCGATTTTGACAATTTCATCGCGAGCAGTCCATCGCGACCTGTGGTCGCGGTGGCTGGTCGCGATGCTCACTGCCAGGTTTTGCCATTTTCATCGCGAGCGAGCTATCGCGACCTGTGGTCGCGGTGACCAGGTCGCGATACTCTCTGGTCCAGTTTTCAATTTTTTTTCATTTTTCATTATTCAATCCGGTCCGCTGGAAATCATAAAATAAACATACATTTAATTACATTTACACCCCCTCAAATAGTAAAAATTCATTTTCACATATTTCACATATATCAAAAATGCATTACCCGAAATCCGGGATGTTACACAGCTAATGTTGGTTACAAAATTTGCTGAGTCGAGGCCTAACTCTTGATTACTTATGTTGTAGGTAAATTCTATAAACTTAACCGCCACGTCATCATTAGTGGCCAAAAGTCGCCATATGACCGACACGTAGTCAACTTAAGGCTCGAAATGCTTTGGTGTCGTTTAAGGAAATTCTGCCGAAAAGGTTCCCGTTTGCGGCGAGAACCATCTAGGCATCATCAATGTTCACGGAGCGCATTAATGGATCATCAATAAAGTATTCACTGTGAACAACCTGATTCGTGTCAAAAATGAACCTTGCAGATTGCAACGCTTCAGATTGACATTTATGGCAAACCCAGTCAAAGTCAGAACCTTATCATTGAAAAAGTCAGACGCATTACAAAACTCTATATTATTTATTATTATTATTATTATTTTCTAATTTGTCACAACCAAAATTCATTTATGAATATAATCAATCCATAAAATTACATAAGTGTTTTTATAAGTACATATTAGACAGGATAACATGTTCATTTAATTTAAAGTTGTACAAGTAATTTTTTTAAAAAAAAATTAAATACAAAACAAAGCAACAGTTTTTTGCTTCATGTGAATTGTGAAGATGTGGCAGAGGTAGGATTCTCACAAATCTGTGTTGGTGGTTTCCTAAAACCTGTGATAATAGGCTTAATCTTCTCATTGGTTTTAATAATTCCTAAAAACAAAAGCCTATAAACAACCACCATACCTAACAAGATAGCAAGATCAATCCATTTAGAGTAACCCATCTCAACTTGCCAAATATTTTTCAATATTTCTTCACCATTGATGCTAGTTGATGACCCTCCTCCTGCTTGGTTACTAGGGAAACTTAGTCCTTCAAACTCATTTTTGTAGAATCCTTGAAATGCATACTTATGAAATGAAATATAGTACATTGGGTATCTCCAAAATGGCTTAGGAAGATCATTTGGCAACCTGAAAAAGCCTCCATTCAACATCATCGCTCCTTGAATTCCAGCTCCTGTTATAATTCCCATCAGGAAATCTGGAACTATGCTTGCAACAACCATCATTATGCTCTCAACCAGCATCACACATGCGAAAAGCAGCAAAGCGAAGTAAGCGAAGTGTTCGAAACTCTTCTGAAGGCCAACTAGGTAATAAGCTATTGCTCCTGGAATCAAAGAATTCATGATCAAGAATGGGATTGATGAAAATGTGTTTCCAACAACAAATACTCCAACTCCATAGTGTCCATTCAACCTTTCTCGTCCGAAGATCTATATATAGGAAGAAAACAAGGGTCAACGATTTTTTCTTAAAAGTTCTACTTGGAAAAACTCTTCCAAATGAACCTTAAATTACCTTCATATCCTCTACGAAAGAAGGGAATCCACCAATTGCCATGAAAGTCAAAAGTGCTGCAACAAACATGAGCACTGAACCTCTAGCCTGAAATTCACAAGTGATGTGATGTGGATGACGATGTATAATTATTATGCTTAACTGATATTCATTCCTGTTCTCTTCACCGAGATATATACCTGAATAGACCCATAAGAGAATCCAATGTCATAGAATATAGTTCCAAGACACAAGCATAAGGCAATGTAGATTGCAAGTCGAAGCCAATAGTAGCCTAAATCGCGATACATGTTCACAAAGGATCTCCTTATAAGAACAAGGCTCTGTGTGATGAAACTTGCTTGGCTTCCTTTCTTCTCCAAAGTTCCTCCTTTCTACAAAACACAAAAAAAAAAAAAAAAAATCATCTGGAGCTAAAATTTAAAGGTTTTTGAGGATGAAGCAAGTCATCTAAATTTTACTAAATTTGTATACCTGTTGGCTTAATTTTGAAACATGTTGCTGAACTTCTTGGTAAGTCTCAGATGATTTGAATGAGTTGACTAGAATGTTTATGACTTCCTCAGTTCTTATGCTGCCAAACCCTTGCTCGGTATCCTATATAATGTCCACACCAACATTGGTTTACACAGAATATTGGGAAACTCCATCTACATATATATATGTAGTAGTATTCTGTAAAAGAATATATATATATATATATATATATATATATATATATATAATGAGAATGACACACTTACTTCTTCAAAGTCCTTGTTGATTGTTCTTAGGTAGTGATCAGAAGGGTTTCTTAGAGATGGGCAAGGAAAGCCAGTTGAAGTAAAGAACTGAAGCAAAAATTCATTAGTTGGAGTGCTTTTGTAAAAAGAAACATTCTGCAATGGGGATAATTGTTATATATACTGCATCATGAAAGGTAATTTTTACCTGTTCTGCCATTGAAACAGGACCAAAATAAATTGTTCTGCCAGAGGATAGAAGGCAAAGATTGTGGAAGAGCTCGAAAACGTCACTGCTAGGTTGATGGATTGATGCTAAAACAGTTATTCCATCTTGCCGAGTAAGCTTAACAATGCGGTTCATGACATGGAAAGATGCTGCACTATCTAGCCCACTAGTAGGCTCATCAAGGAAGAGAAGTTTTGGGCGTGTCAAGATTTCAAAACAAATGCTAACTCTTCTCTTTTGTCCGCCACTCAGACCTTTTGTGCTCCAGCCTCCTATTCTGGTATCCATGGAGTCCTGTAACCCCATTTCTTTGATAGTGATTTCAGCTCTTTCCTTCTTCTCTGATTTCGACATGGAATCTGGTAGTTGCAGCTCAGCTGAATAATATATGGCTTCCTTTACAGTTAGTGTTGTCATTAGAGTATCATCTTGTGTCACATAAGCCTATAAAATCATGGGAAATCAGGAAAAAAAAACTAAGAATCAACTAATTGTTTATATATATAAATGAACAAATAACACGGAATCTACGGAAGTTTGTTGAATTATAAACATAATCAAAATTTATAGAAATTTACACTGAATTTTATATTACTTTAACTGTTAAAAAGTAAGCTCGATCCTCCCATGGTTCGTAATCCACTATGGATCTCTCTCTTTTTTCTTTTAGTATTTTTTTTAACGGTGAATCCTATTTTTTACTAGTCAAACTTAACATCAAGAGAATTTGTATGAGAATTTATAAATTTTGATTCCGAGTATAATTTAATAAATTTCAGGTAGTTCAGTTTTATTTCTTATGTAAATAATACTATGCATAATATGAAAATTAATATTTTTGCCTACCGAAGTTCCAAAAGCAAGTGTCTCTTTGCGACCATTGATTAGGATTTCCCCAGTCTGCTGTGTGTTTGAACTTAATCTTCCTGCGATTACTCAAGATAAAACAATTGGATAAATAACTTGGTAATGTTAATCTAGTTATGATAAGTTGCCTTCTTTATTTAATATTTCTATTCAGAATTTGGCATATAATTTCCCATGTTTAATTAGTTGCATACTTCTCAGAAATTGTGAGAATAAAGATGCATTTGGTAGTGTTTTTCATTTGCTGTTTTTGAAAAAAAAATATAAAAATAGTATTTTTGGTTTCCGTTTTTCAAATATGAAAATGCTTCTGGTAGCATGTGTTGAAAATAGTATTTTGAAAATAAAAACAGCGAAAACGCTTCTGATAGTAATAAGCGTAATTATTAAAATATCCCCTCTAGTTTGGTGTATTAGTCAAAATCCCCCTCTAGTTTTATTTATGGTAAAAAATCCCCCCTATAATTTCATTTTATAGTCAATTTTACCCTATCGTCAATTTTAATTACTAAAATACCATTGACCTTTAACTTTTCTATTAGAAATTTTATTAAAATTTTCCTCTAGTTTGGTGTATTAGTTAGTTTCATTTTATAATCAATTTCCCCTTATTGTCAGTTTTAATTACCAAAATACCCTTAACTATTAACTTTTCTCTTAAAAATTTTAGAACACCAAGGATATAAAGGTAAATACCTATAAATATTAAATTAAAATATTTTAATTTATAATATTAATTAATCTCTACTGTCCATCATATGATGAACGATAAAGATCAAATATAAAATAAAAATATGGATCTCCACAGTCCATCTCCACAGATGGAGGTGGAGACCATAAACACAAAAAAAAAAAAATTAAAATTTAAAATAAAAGGATGAACCTCCATCGTAGATAACAAACAAAAGTTACAAAACAAATATTAAATAATAAAAAATAAAAAGATAGAAAATGTAAAACGGAATTAAAAAATTTAAAAATATTAAAAAAAAAAACATATTGTGGAGATCCCATATGGGACTTCCAGCATCTCCATCGATGGGGATGGCCATTGTCAGCCACGATGATGGATTTGGACCAGATTATCTCGCTTAGATCGATCTGGGCCAGGTCAATTAATCTGGTCATCCTGGTTGATGATGGCCATCGTCTCTATAGCTGGAGATCATCTCCTTTATGGGATCTCCATAATATTTTCTTAATTAATTTTTTGTTTTCTGATGTCTACCTTTCAAATTTGTTAGTTTATATTAAATTTTATTTTTATAAATTTTTTATGTAATTTTTTAAAAAAAATTTGTGTTTATGATTTCCACCGTCCAGCTAGAGATTTTTGGAATACAGATGTTAGAGTTCTGCGGCTGAGTGGAAAGAATATTTATTTAATTTGATAATGTCCAAAGTTCGAGTCATCACTCTACGCAGATGCAGGGTGGTATGCCAAAGATCGATGTCCTATTTCTGATATTCAATACTACTACCAACACATACTAAGAGAGAAATTTTTATAAGAACTTGAAAAGAAATACCTGCTAAAGCATCAAGAAGAGAAGACTTGCCAGAACCAGAAGGACCCATGATGGCCAATACTTTGCCTGGTTCAGCATACCCAGTGAGTCCCTGCAATATCGGATGGCTCCCATTTTTCCCTTTAGAAACCCTTACATGTAGATCCTTCCATGTCAAGAAAACTCCATTATTATGAGGAACTGGTTCTGCTTCCATCTCTTTCTTCACACATTGACGAAAACCAGTGCTTTTGGAAGACATGTCTGCTTCTTGTTCCAACTCATCTTCTCTTGCTGGGCTCGGCGTCCATCTCTGCATATTTATTGGGGACTCCATCGATCCTGAACTTCTTCTTCTAGAGAGACCGGAACAATGGGATTTCTCGTTTTCCTTGGTTAATGATCAATTCAAGTAGCATCTGCTAGTATGTATAGCCAAATATGGTTGGGAAGCTCATTCAACCCAACAATATCTCATATTCGAATCGTCACCATTGCAGGTGGTACGTAAAAAAAAAAAAACTTAATGTTATCAAATATCTTATATTAATTTTCACTATATTTTTCAACTTTTGTTATCAACAAGTTTTAAGGTGTCCAAGTTACTAGTATTTTCAATAAAAAGATTTTCCTTGTTTAGTATTATTTTTGAATACTTAGCTAGCATTTCACATCAAGATTAGAAAGGATTTGGTTTATATTTCTTGTAAAATGGTCAAAATGAAACGATTGGGAGTTGTTGAATTAAACACAGAAAAGTCAAAATTACATTTTGTGTTAGTTAATGTTGTTTACTGAATAATTGATATTTATAGTGAAAATAATAGTAAATATCACACCTTTTATATTTTAAATATTTTAATTTATGATATAGCAATGGAAACATGAATACATTAATAATAATTTATCTTAACTCAAAAAAATAAAATAATAATTTATCTGTTGACAGTTAACTAAATTGGCAAATACGTATCTCTCTTAACATTAGTTAAGTTAAATTAGATATAACATTTTAATATGTTAGAGATGCTAAACGACTCAATTGCCACTAACAAGTCATATGAGCGTTTTTAGGTGTTTTTAAAATTTTGAAAAAGAAAATTTTAATCTAATTAAAATAAATTGTAAAAACAGGAAAGAGTACTATTGGGTGAAAAAAAAAAAAGGTGGAAATCCATATTAAAAAATGGGTGGAGATCCATCTTATTAAAAAATGGGTGGAGATCCATCTCAAAAGATGGATGGTGCAGATCCAGAGCTCCACCAATCTGGATCTCGACCCAAATCTTTGGAGATCCAGATCTTTGGATCCCTATCAATATGGAGATCTATATATGTCTCCATCAATTATGGGAATATGAAAATGACCCATCGGCATAATTTTTCTATTTTAAAGATGGGAAATTTTTATTTCAAGTCTCTAACTAAAAAATTATATACGTTATCTCTATATAAACAATTACATAAAGTATTCCTAAACAAATCGGTTGTATAATTATATAAATAATCCTAAAAATATGAAATTTATTAATTTTTTTATGAATTTTTAGAAAATTTTATTCTAAAATGTAACATAAAATATATTAAAATGTAACATAAAACATGTTAATACTTAACGTGAAATATACTAATATTTGATGTGAAATCTATAAATTGAATTTTATTGTAATTTGATATGGTTTCTAACAATTAAAATGAAAAATGTGGTTAAACACAATCTTTTACATATTTAAAAAGTTATTTTTAAATTTATCTTAAAAAAACTTATTTATTCATAAAAGAATTACTTTGCTTATTATTAATTAGGTAATTAGTTAAAATGAGAAGCAATAATCGAATAGTTAGAATTTTCATGTGTGGAAAAGAAAGAAAGCAAACAGAAGTACTGAAAAAAGAAACAGGGAGAAAAATTAAAGCAAAGAAGGTGGTATCAAAGTTGTGGCATTAACATGTACTCCTGATACCAGTCAGATTTTTGTAGGTCTTCTTTTCAGATTTTGTTCTCGTCTTTTTTTTAGATGCTTGAGGGTGATTCTTCATCGTCATCTCATATTCTAGTACTAGTCATAATGTTTCACTTTATTTGTTGAATAATGCATAATTTACCTACGTTCGGTTTTGTTCAGTTTTATTAATATAGATGTATTTGATTAAATCTATGAACAAATTAGAAATGTTTGTTAATTTATTCTTCTCCATATAGAGGCTATTTATAGAAAAAATACAAGTGAGAATCAAATAATTGATCTCTTATAATCACTCCCATAATCTCTCCAATAATTACTCCTACAATCACTCCTATAATCAAGTAATAGATTGTCAACTATATACAACAAATAGATTGTCAACTATATACAACAAATATCTTACATCAATAATAAAATATTCTAACACTCCTCCTTAAGTTGGTGCATAGATGTTACTCATGTCCAACTTGCTAATTGAGTCATGAAAATTCTTTCCATTAATGGCCTTTGTAAGGATATTTGCAAGTTGGTCCTTACTTGGAACAAAAGGAAACTAGATTATCTTTTCTTCTAATTTCTCTTTGATGAAGAATCGATCAATCTCCACATGCTTAGTACGATCATGTTGTACAGGATTGTTAGCAATCTGTACTGAAGCCTTATTATCACAATACAGTCTCTTTGGTGAAATCCCAAATCACTCAATAAATTCGCAACCACAATAATTCAATGATTCCTTGGGTAATCCCTTGGAATTCTGCCTCGGCACTAGATCGTGACACCACGGTCTGTTTCTTACTCCTCCAAGTGACTAGGTTACCTCCTACAAAGGTGAAGTAACCAGAAGTAGATCTCCAATCATTAGCATTCCCATCCCAATCAACATTTGTGTATCCTTTTATATCTAGATGTCCATTTTTAGAAAACATTTATTCTCTACTAGGAGCTCCTTTTAAGTATCTCAGAATTCGAAGGACTGCATCCATGTGACTCTCAGTAGGAGCATACATAAATTGGCTTACTACACTCACTGCATATGCAATATCATGACGAGTATGCAACAGATAGATAAGCTTACCAACAAGCCTTTGCTATCTTTTTTTGTTTGCTGGGGTTCGATCAGGGTGATGTGGACATTCACATAACTTGTGATTTTGGTCCATAGGAGTATCTATTGGTTTGCTAGCAAGCATCCCAGTTTCTGTAAGTAGATCGACAACATACTTTCTCTGACTAAGGAAAATCCCATGTTTTGATCGGGCTACCTCAATTCCTAGAAAGCACCTTAATACTCCCAGGTCTTTCATTTCGAACTCTGTGGCCAACTGTCTTTAGATATTAGTCATCTCCTGATCATCGTTTCCTGTAACAATCATGTCGTCAACATAGACGATCAGTATAGTGATTTTGTTACCCTAATGTTTGAAGAACAAGGTGTGATCGGAGTTATTCTGTTGATATCCAAATTTCCTCATGGAAGTACTGAGTCATCCAAACCAGACTCTAGGTGATTGTTTTAGTCCGTAGGGAGCCTTTTTTAGTTTATAGACTGTACCAGTTTTAGAATCAAAACTAGGGGGAAGATCCATATAAACTTCTTCACTGAGTTCCCTATATAGAAATGCATTCTTTACATCAAATTGTTTCAATGGCCACTCCATATTAGCTGCTAGTGAGAGAAGTACTCTAACAATGTTTAATTTTGCTATCGGGGCAAAAGTCTCCTGATAGTCAACTCCGTAAGTCTAAGTGTACCCTTTAGCAACCAACCTGGCCTCGTACATCTTAATCGAGCCATCTTCTTTATGTTTGATGGTGTAGACCCGTCGGCATCCAATAGCCTTCTTCCCTTGAGGTAGATCCACTATTTCCCAGGTACAATTTTTTTGTAAAGCTTTCATCTCCTCATCCATGGCTCAGACCCAATTCTGGTATGTTAATATATCCTGCAATTTACTAGGAATAGATATAGAGGATAATTGATGTGCAAAAGCTTTAAAGGTTTCATATAATCTATGAGTTGAGGTGTAATCAGTAATAGAGTAAAGAGCCTTACTATTTGCTGGAAGTCGCTCAGGAGAAAAACCAAACCGTACAGGTGGTCTATGTTCTCGACTAGGATACCGTCTAGTAGATAGATTGTGGTCAGGATTTGTGTTATTTTCACTAAATAAGTCATCAGATAAAGTGGAGGGTTCAAAAGTTACCTCAGGTGCATTTTCAACCTCAAAGTCTGATTGACGAACCGATGATGGAGAAGAGGAAGGTTGTACTACCTGTATGAAAACTGACTTTCCCTATTTCTCTTTCCCTTTATTATGCCTTTCATATACTCTCAATGCTAGTTCTGTCTTTTCTGTGAGACTTTCAGGAATCTTATTTTCAGAAGATAAATTTTCTCTCTCGGAAGATTGACCTCTCAGACTAATGGGTATACCACTGTCAGTTTTAGGAGACTTCTCTTCATAGTTCGGATTCTCCCCCTGAAGAGAAGTCTCGGGAGTAAAGTATGCCTCATCTTCCCAAAACGTGACATCTTGTGACACAAATACTTTACGGGATAGAAGATGATAACATTTGTACCCTTTTTGTGAGCTAGAATACCTTATAAAAACACACTTAAGAGCACGCGGGTCTAACTTTCCTCGATGAGGAGCATGCATATGTACATATACCACACATCCAAAGACCAGAGGAAGAATATGCAATGCAGTGTTAATATCACAATAATGAGACAATGATTGCAGCGGAATTTAAAAAGACAGAACACTGGATGGCATACGATTATGAGATATGTAGCAGATAGTACTGCATTACCCCAAAAAGATTTAGGCATATGCATACCGAGCAGTAAAGATCGTGCAATCTCTAGGAGATGACGATTTTTACGTTCAGCAGTACCATTTTATTGTGGGGTATATGTACAAGATGTTTGGTGGAGAATACCGTTTTTCAAACAAAAAGTTTTGACACTATGGTTCAGATATTCACCACCATTATCTGAGCGTAAAACTTGAATTTTCTTATGAAATTATGTGAGAATCATATGATAAAAATTTTGAAAGGCGTCACATACATCACTTTTATTTTTTAAAACAAAAATCCAAGTCATGCGAGTACAATCATCAATAAATGTAACAAATCAGCGCATACCAGATATAGACACAATATTAGATGGACCCTAAACATTAGAATGAAAAAGAGAGAAAGGCATAGATCTTTTATTACCATTACTAGGGGGAAAAACAGTGCGATGATGTTTGGACAAAACACATATCTCACACTGTATATTATTGCGTCCAATAGTTTTAAACAAATAAGGAAATAAAAACTTGAGAGATCCAAAAGAACAATGACCTAAACGCCTATGCCAAAGGAAGATATTACTCTAGTTGTCGGCTCTAACTTGTACTACTCTGTAAGGATGACTGGAAACACTGTCTGCTATAAAGTAGTACAACCCTCCTTTTTTCCTATCAATTCCAATCGTCTCCTTGGTTGTGATGTCCTGAAACACACAATGAGAAGGTTAGAACGTAACAACACAATTTAGAGATTTAGTGATTTGGCTAATCGAGAGTAAATTGTTAGATAAAGTTGGCACGTGTAAAACAGATGATAAATTTAAGTACGAAGTTAAAGGTATAAATCCAGCCCTAAGAACCGGGGTGGGCGTACCATCAGCATATGACACATTATTGGTTTCAGTTGGACTACGATGACTAAAGTTTTGAGAATTAAAAGTCATGTGATCCGTTGCACCAGAATCAATTATCCACGTATTATTACTAGAAATTGTAGAAACACTGAAAATAGAATGAAAAATACCTGAGTTGGAGAATTGAATTTGAGAATCGCATATGTTATCATGTGGAGTAGAAGACAAGTTGCCAGAGGAGGAAGCAAGAGAGGCAGTTCCAGTCTTCAAAGGCCCCTTCTTCCTTTTTTCCAAGTACCACTTAGGATACCCAATCAATCTCCAGTACGCATCTCGAATATGATTCTTCTGTCCACAATGAGTACATTTCATGTCCCCTAAATTCCCTTTGTTGATTAGTAGGGCAGAGCGGTCACTTACTTATGGTAGAGCTAGTATAGTAGTTTGACGTTGTACCTCACGACGAACATAGGCAAATGCTCCTTTAACACCAGGAAACGGATCCATACGTAAAACATTAGCTCGCACCTTGTCAAATTCAGGGTCTAATCCTGCAAGGAACATGTATACTCGTTGTTTCTCAATGCGATCATTCAGTCGAACCACATCTGTAGCATCAGTCATATCATTCAGACAACGTTGATCTAACTCTTGCCAGATTGTATTCAATTCCCCGTAGTATTCAGAAATAGGATGCCCAGATTGACGTATATGGAATACCTTGCTGTTGAGTTCATAGATGATGGACTGATCTGCACCATCATAGTAGGTACATGCAACTGCTTCCCAAATGGCCTAAGCTGTAGGTAATCGGATAAATATTCCTATAATTTTGGGAGTCATAAATCCTAGGAGCCATCCTTGCACAAGAGCATTGTCTACCAACCATCGTCTATAGGTAGGACTGGTGGTTGCATGCTTAATACTTTTCCCTGTGAGAAAACCATATTTGTCTTTTCCAGCCACAAAGATCTCGACAAACTTGGACCATAAATGATAGTTTGATCCGTCCAATTTAATCTCAATCTTAGATGAGTTGTCATGAGAATAAATTGGAGGGAGTGTTGGGGTTGATGGAACCATGTGGCTAGATATGTCTAATTCATCTTCAACAATGGTCATAGTAATAATGGAAGTAGTAATAGTAGCAGCGGAAGTAAATAATTTTTTTTTTAGTTAAAAGTAAACCTATATAGGCTGAAACAAAAAAAAAAAATAGAGCAGATGAAAAATTAAAAAGAAAAAACTAGATCGTCGTTTGATAATGGCGCACGAAGTTCGATAGCGGTCTGGAAGGATCGGTGATTTTAGAAATAGTTCTGATGGTAAATTTCACCAGAAAAATAAAAGGAGTTCGTGTAGACAAATAAAAAAAAATTGTAGAGAAAGGAGAAGAACCCTAAACAATTTGTTTGGGCTCTAATACCATGAACAAATTAGAAATGTTTGTTAATTTAGTCTTCTCCGTATGGAGGCTATTTACAGAAAAAGTACAAGTGAGAATCAAATAATTGATCTCTTATAATCACTCCTATAATTAACTAATAGATTGTCAACTATATACAACAAATATCTTACATACATAATAAAATATTCTATCAATCTAACTGTATCAATATGATAAATGACAATTAAGCGATAAAAAAATTAACATGCGGTGTATATATAAATCAATTGTAGGTTTGTTAGACCCTCTGTCTTCAATGAGGACAATGAGGCAAATGTTGGACACAATGGACCGTCTCTTCGAGGATGCCATGACGTTCCCAGGAAGCCAAAACAACAGGGCAGCTGCAGAGGTGCAGGCACCATGGGACATCAAAGATGATGAGAACGAGATCAAGTTGCAGTTTGACATGCCAGTACTGTCCCAAGAGGATGTAATGGTGTCCGTGGAGGACGATGTTCTTGTGATAAAAGGAGAGCACAAGAAGAAGAGGGATCATCCGGAGACCATGATTTTTGGTCTAGAAGTGTCAGCTCCTATGATACCCGGCTTCAGCTTCAGAAAACTGAGAGAAGAACAACATCAAGGCAGAACTCAAAAATGGTGTTCTCTACATTTCAATTCCAAAAACCAAAGTAGAGAGGCAGGTCATTGATGTTCAAATTCGGTGAAATATATATATATATATATATATATATATATATATATATATATATATATATAGATAGATAGATGTAACAAGTTTTGAGTTTTGAGTGCTCTTGTGGATATTAAAAGTTGTGTAAATTTCTTGTGCCATGTTCTTTTTCTTGGTCTACAAGTGTATAAATAAACCAGAAAAAAAAAAGTTCTAATGTAAAAATTTTATCTATAAATTAGAATGACTTAATTTTCCCTATTTCTTTTCAAGTTTGCTAATAATGTATTACAAGTTACAATTCGTTATTCTCTAACATTGTCAGTTTTGGGAAAGTAACATTCACATTGATTGATGATGGTTTTGAATGTTACACCTATGTTATCTTATTGCCAGAAAAATATAGTAGATTGGAGGCTTGCTTTTTGGAAATAATAGAGAAAGAGTACAAACCACGAAGTCCACACTAATAAACATGATTCATCCATAAAAACGGATAATATTTTTATATTATTAATTATTGTGATTTAATTACTAATTTTAAACTTATTAAATTTAAAAGTGGTATTTAAATCATATTCTTCGACAGATATTTGATCCATAAAAGAGTTAATCATCACAAACAAATAGAGAAAGAAATTATATTACATAAAGTTCAAAAAACATTTTGAATTAATGAAATTTATGATCTTGATACAAAAATTTGGTGATTAACAATACAATAAACTTGAACTAATTACAAAAGCAATATTCGACCATAGATGGTGAGTTGAATAAAATTGAACCCTAGCTAGTAAAAGAAAAATTAGACAGCTGGAGCTCGACAGAGAGGGCATGAGGGTTTCTTGTGCAGCCAACGAGTGATGCATGTTGTGTGATAAAGATGGGAGCAGGGCAATCGAGCAACAACTTCACCAACACCAACACTTTCTAAACATATTGAACAATCTGTTGAAATCTCTACTTTCTCTTCTTTAAGTAGTACTGGAACCGCTGTATTCAACAAACCTATTTCTTCAAACGATTCACCATCCAAGATTATTGAATTATCCAACTGTTGCAATCCTCCATCCAAATATTCACCATCCAAGATTACCGAATCATCCAAAAACTGCAATCGTCTGGATTCATCAATAGCTATGTACAAGTGAATTGGCAGTAATGTTAGAAATCGATTCCTGGGGTCATTACTCATCAACCGAACAGTCTGTAATAAAAAAAATACCAAGTGTTCTAGAGAGTACACTGGTATTGGAACTGGTAATCCAGATGGGCTATGATGAATGAACTGTACACCATTGGAATTCAATGGGATTTGTTCTTCCAATAGAATTCTAATCAAGGATTCTCGCAGTTGTCTTTCAAATAAAAAGACTTGATTTTCCAGGTAGAACATCCTGTTTGTTGCGCGTAAAACTCCATTGTTGTGACGATGTAAATGCAATTCAATTTGGAAACCAGAGGAAACAGAGTGCCAGTGGAAGTGGTGGTTTGCCCTGTTCAAGACTCCATTATTTTGCCAAAATTCGAGTTGGTAGGTCGCCATCTTTGAAGAACAACAGAGAGGCAGAAATCTGGGTTTCACTTTCTTGAAAAGTTTGAGAAGAAACGGCCAAGTAATATAGAATTCAGAGAACAAGAACGATCATGGAGCAGTGAGTAAGAGCGGGAAGAATTGGAGGCAAGTGTGGAGTGTGGTTTATTATATTATATATATATAGAGAGAAACAGAGAGTTGTTTTTAGGAAACTTTTTTCAAAGTGTTGTTTCCTATTTCAAAGTCTTATTTCCAAACCTGTTCGGATTAGGAAACACAACTTTGAAAAGTTCAATATCTCAACGGTAATGTAATCAAACATAACTTTGCCATGTGAGTAAATCATATCTTTGCAAGAAAGTAGATCACATCTTAATGTGTTTAATCGATTCTCTTAACCGTAATAAACAACTATTAGCACATTTATTAGTAATATAAGTAATTGAGAAATTTCTAATTTATTTATGTAAAGATGTTCAAGTCTCACATTTTCTCATTAAATAATAAAGACGGAAAAGCCCCTCTTAATGTGTTTAATCGATTCTCTTAACCGTATAAACAAGGATTAGCCCATTTACTCAAAAGTAATTGATCAATTTCTAATTTATTTATGTAAAGAAGTTTAACTCTTACCTTTTCTTACTAAATTACAAAGATGGAAAAATTTATTTTCTGTAGTGAGAGTTGTCATTACTGATTGAGTTTGTAATTTTGATCTCATTAGGTTTCGTTAGACTTAGAGCCCAATGTCAGAAATTCAAAAAAGAAAAAAAGAGACAAGGATTAGATAAAACCTTTAATTTATTATCTAAAAATAAATTCTTAGAATTTAGAATGAAACAAATTTATGAGGGATGCAAATAATATTTTTTGCCTTTTGAGTTTGATAAAATGCAAACAAGAATTTTTGTTGTTATTTAATTAACTTTTTTTTAGATGGATCTCCACCGTCCATATGGAGATAAATAACGTACTTTACTTTTTTTATTTTTAATTTTTTAAAATGAATCTCCACCATTCATCTTTGAGATGGACGGTAGAGATCCAACACTTTTTTATGCTTATTAGATTTCTTTAATTTTTTTTATTTTTTAATTTTAAAATCAAATATAAACTATCATTTATATAATTCTTTTTTATTCACTTATATAATCCAATTACCATTTGTATATTCTTTTTTTTTTTTTGATTTCAATAAAAGCTTCTAATACAGAAGACCAACAAGAAAGCTAGGTTCAGGATTGAACCAACAAAACTCCTCCTTAGAGGAAAAGGCTAGGGAAGCAAGAGAATGTGCCATTCCATTCCCAGAACGAGGAATGGCATGACAGTTGGAAACTCCCACAGCCCTAAATAAAGCCTTAACATCAGAAAAAATAGGATCCATAACAGAACTAGGAAGAGAGTTAGACACCCTAGCCACAACATTAACAGCATCTAACTCAACCCACTCAATACTCAGGTTGAACTCCTTCGCCAGCAGCAACCCCTCTCGCAACGCCAGCAGCTCGCCAAGCTCAGCAGGAAAAAACCCCAAGAGGGGCTTGGCAGAAGCTGCTACAACCTTGCCCTGAGAATCACGCACCACTGCACCAGAACCCATCACAGAACAACCAGGCTTCACTGCTGCATCAGTATTTAACTTCAAGGAGCTTGCGGGGGGAGGCGACCACGGAGAAGAGCGAGGCTGCCTAGGGGGCTGGAGAGGAGAGCAAAAGACCTTCTGGGTACCCTGAAATTCACGAAGCAAAGAGAGAGACCAAGAAACCAAATCAGCACTAAACCTGGGGGATTTAGAATGACAGACAGCATTCCTTTCAGACCAAACCCCCCATAGGATCATGCAGAACTCCTCGAGCTCAGCTCTCTTAGCCCTAACAAAAACCCACAAGATCAAATCAAAACAAGAAATATGGCACTGTAAATTGAGAATGTCCCAGAAAACAGTGGACTGCCAAATAGGGCGCACAGCGCTGCACCAAAAAAGGGCATGGGCTGAGCTCTCGGGAGCATCACCGCATCTAGAACAACACGGGTCAACCACAATCGACCTAGAGCAAAGATTACAAAGAGACGGAATGGCATTGAGACAAACTCTCCATATGAAAATTTTAATTTTGGGGGGGATGTTGAGATTCCAAAGTGCAAGCCACCATTTCGAATCCGGACACGAGGAGGAACCTTTGAGGGAGAGTTTTTCCTGCGCTGCAACTCTATACCCACTCTTCACAGAATACTCCCCATTTTTATCAAAATGCCAGATTAAGGAATCAGAACAATCACCAAAACTCAGAGGAATTTCCAGAATAGAATCCCTATCCGCTGCCACAAAGACCTGATCAAACTTAGCCAAATCCCAAGAATGGGGCGAGGGGGAGATGAGAGATGCGACCATGAGATCATCCACAGGGGCATTCGAGAAGGGTCTGAAAGTGGACGCCCTTGGTATCCAAGGATCCCGAAACGCACTGATATTCTTACCATTACCTACCCTCCAACGAAGGCCTTTAATAAGGAGACTCCTGCCCCAAACCAAACTCCTCCAAAGATGAGAACTCCCCTGCTTCAGCGAGACAGATAAGAAATCCTCCTGCCTGAAATACTTTGCCTGAAGAACTCTAGAAACCAACGAGTCTTTATTCATAACAATTCTCCAAGCCTGCTTGCCCAGAAGAGCTTGGTTAAAAAGAGATAAATCTTTAAAACCAAGCCCCCCTCAAATTTTCGGAGAGCACAACTTGTCTCTAGAGACCCAGCAAATTTTCTTATTACCGTCTGAGGCACCCCACCAAAAGCCCATAATCATAGAGCACAGCTCATTACACAGGGCAGAAGGCAGCTGGAAAATACTCATTGTGAAGGTAGGGATCGCTTGCGCCACTGCTTTGATAAGAATTTCTTTCCCACCCATCGAGAAGAGATTGCCCTTCCACCCTCTGATCTTACGCCAAACCCTCTCCTTAATGTCACTGAAGGTTTTCCTTTTATTTTTCCCCACCATGGTTGGAAGGCCAAGATATTTGTCATGAGCTTGGGCATTAACTAGACCCAGGCAATTCAAGATACTAGAACTGCAGGCATCATCCACATTAGGACTAAAGGTGATGTTGGACTTTTGCAAATTTATCCGCTGGCCAGAGGCTTTCTCATAGACATTTAGGATCTGTTTCAACTTCTCACAATTCTGAACTGAAGCCCTGCAAAAAACAATACTGTCATCTGCAAAAAACAAATGACTCACTAGAGGGCTCCCGCGACAACATCTCATACCCAAAGATTGCCCATTAGATTCGTTGCCTTTGATAAGAGAAGATAAAACTTCTGCACAGAGAAGGAAGAGATAAGGAGACAACGGGCATCCCTGCCTTAACCCTCTTTGTGGAGTGACTTCCCCCACAGACTTCCCATTTATCAGGAAGGAAAGTTTGGAGGTCGACACACAATCCATAACAAGGGCTCTAAACTGATTCGGAAACCCTAGTTTCTCCAAAATAAGCTCCAGAAAGCCCCACTCTACACGGTCGTAAGCCTTACTCATGTCCAGTTTGATAGCTGCATACCCTCTTTTACCCTTTTTCTGTTTCTTGATAGAATGGAGAAGCTCAAAAGCAACCATAATATTATCAAAAATTAACCGCCCTGGTACAAAAGCACTCTGCTCCGAAGATATAATGTGGGGCAGAATTTCTTTCAACCTATTTGCCATAACCTTGGAGACAGTCTTATAAATAACACTACAAAGGCTGATGGGCCTAAAATCGATCATACGCTCCGGGTTTTTCACCTTAGGGATCAGGACAACATTAGTAGCATTGAACTCCTTGATTGAGCAACCACCATTAAGAACATTAAGACATACACTAGTAACATCCTCTCCAACCACATTCCAAAATTTCTGAAAGAAAAGAGCATGGAAGCCATCGGGGCCAGGGGCCTTATTTGGACCCATTTCAAAAACTGCAGCACGCACCTCTGATCGGGTGAAAGCCTCTCCAAGTCTGCCTGCCATATGGGCATCAACTTTACACTCAAGAAAGGAGGAGGCAGCAGAGAAATCGGAAGATGATGGCTGGATAGACTTGAACAAATCTGAGAAATAATCCAAAACCACACTAGACATACCCTGCTCAGATTCCCTACGGATCCCTCTACCATCCACCAGCGAGCTAATCATATTCTTCTTCTTTCTGGCCGTCGCTCTTCTGTGAAAAAATTTAGAGTTCTTGTCCCCTGCGAGTAGCCAATCAACCCTATACCGCTGTTTCCAATATAATTCCTCCTTGGAGAGGAGGCTTTCCAATTCTCGTTCCCTAAGCTTGATATCATTAAGAACCTGTTCAGATTGCTGCCTATCATAGAGAAGATTGAGCTCACATCTTTTCCTATCAATGGCTTTCCTCAAAGATCCGAACTTGACTTTACTCCAGTTTTCCAGCCGATCAGCACACACCACCAGCTTATCTCTTAAGCCTCTACCAGAAGTATCACTGACAAATCCTCCCCAGGCCGAGCAAATCACAGAATAGCACTCTTCATCTTTAAGCCAAAAAGGCTCAAATTTGAACTTCCGATCTCTATCACCACTAATGTTGGGACCACCATGCACAAACTTGGCCGAAATCGGCCTATGATCAGAAAACATAAAACCTAAATGCTCAACTTTAATCCCCGAAAACAAATTAACCCACTGACTGATAGCAAAAAAGCGATCCAATCTTTCTTGAACATTTCTAGTACCCCTCCTTTTATTATTCCAGGTAAACAAAGGCCCTGAAAAATCCAAATCAACAAAATCACACAACTCAACAATACTACGAAAATTAAACATACCCGGACCAGTTCGTTCATTCCCGCCAGACTTCTCCTTAATATGAAGGAGCTCGTTGAAGTCACCGCCACACAACCAAGGAAGTCGGTTGACTGCCTTCAGACGTCGAAGGAGCTCCCACGAGTCGGTTTTATGGTTAGGGACAGGACACCCATAGAACCCAGTGAACCTCCATTTGAGGTTATTCTCCATTTTAATCACCACATCAATATGGTCCCTGGAGAAGGACAATACTGAAACATCCCACACATCATTCCACAGTAACATCAGACCTCCACTCTTTCCTACACAATCCACATGCAGACCCCCAGAAAAACCCAACTGAGTCTTAATCTTTGCCGCCCACTCACCTTTTAATCTAGTTTCCGAAAGGAAAACTAGATTAGGGGATTGTTTCCGAATAACCTTCCGGAGTGCCAAGAATGCCCGAGGACTCCCCAATTCTCGAACATTCCAACAAATGATACTCATGGCCCCCGGCGGGCCTGCTCTGCAGACTCCGCCGATAAATCAGTCTCTAGCAATTTCTGTTTCTTCCCCGCCAGGTTCTCCCCAGTAACTTCAACACCTTTACGCTTCCAACCAGGATCTATAACAATCGCTTCAGAAGGGGGTATATCAGCAAAAATACCAGACAACTTCTGGTTAAGAGATCTCTTCACTGGCTTTCGACCCTTCCTGGCATAATGTCTAGCTAGTAACATCTTCTGGATTGGGCTTGGACAGCCTGGAATAAGCTTATGTAAAGGACTCCCCCGAATAAGTCTTTTCCATTTCTTAGAGGTAGGCTTACCAAGAGAAGACCCAAACATAACAACGTCTCCTTCATCACATAAATTTGATCCCACTATTTCCTCATCCATTCTTGCCAACGCCTCTGAATGACCATCGTCAGTCGGTGCTACTGCAAGGACCTCCCTAGATGGGTGATCTACCGGCTGGATATCCTAAATCAAAGTACCACCCTTCTGTCTCACTGCACTGTTCAGGGCTGAAGATGAGGCCTCAATATCCCGATTAGATTTACCTTCACGTTTGTCAGAAGATGTTGGAGCAGTAATAACAATTCTTCTGGCATCCTCTGCACCTGCACCGACAGCATCCTCTGCACCTGCACCGACAGCATCCTCAAAGTCTTCATGGGCCTTCGGTTTAGCTGCTAAAGTCTCCTCTCCCCGTTGCCTAGGCTTTGAACGATCTAGAGGTGATGCTCTAAGCCACACCCCGAATTTTGGCTCAACCCCCTCCATAATACTCTTCCTCACCTCACTGATATGACACTCCCTGACAGAATGGCCGATATACCCACAACCATAACAGAAATCTGGAAGTCTCTCATATTTGATCAAAGCCGTAATCATAGTCTCAAAATTCTCCAACCTCATCCGGATACCCCTTTTCAAAGGTTTAGTAATGTCAATTCTAACTTTAATTCTCAAGAATTTACCCCACAAATCTTTCGAGTCCATCGGGAACTCAACAATGGTCCCAACTTCCTCTGCTATTAATCGTGCCACTTTACAGTTCATACACGCCAGAGGAATATTGTAAATGTGAATCCAGAATTCCGAGAATTGGAATCGAAGTTGAGAAATTGCCCCAGGCCCCACCGGTTTCTCGAGAACAATAAGATTACCATTTGTATATTCATTAACGTTTTTTTTTTAACTAAAAATGATAGTTTCTAGTTATTAGAATTCAGAACTTACAAAGAGAAAAACTGAAAAATAACTCCAAACACACTGGAAAGGGTCATTTAAACTTGTTTCCTGGCATTAGCATTTGCATCATGATATGTTAATTTAAAGTAATAATGATTTTTTTTTTCCATTTATTGATATTCATTGATCTAAATATACTAAAGGAAGAGGGTTGCTCCCATTTGTTCTTGGGGTTAGTTGTTTCCCATAAATTCCTTTTGTTCTATTTATATTCTATATAACGTGGACTAGTCTAATCATTCTGACATCAAGATGCGAACGAGATCAAGATGCGGTTTGACATGTCGGGACTGTCCAAGTAGGAGGTAAAAGGGTTTATGGAGGACGATGTTCTTGTGATTAAAGGAGAGCACAAGAAAGAAGAGGGATCATCCGGAGACCATGATTTTTGGTCTAGAAGTGTCAGCTCCTACGATATCCGGCTTCAGCTTCCAGAAGTTTTGTGCTAACATCTTGTGCTTTGTGTTTTTCTTGGTCTATAAGTGTATAAATAAATCAGAAAATAAAATTCTAATATAAAATTTTTATCTTTAAATTAATAGTGATTTTTATCTTTACAGTTACTCTTTCTCTATCATTTCCAAGAAGCAAGCCTCCGAGCTATTAAATCATATTGAATGTAAAAGTAGCATTTAAATCATATTATTTAAAGGATATTTGATCCATAAAGAAATTAATCATCACAAACAGAGAAAAAAATTGTAATGCATAATGTTCAAAAAAAAAAATTTGAATTACTGAAATTCATGATATTAATACAAAATTTTTGGTTACTAACAAACAATAAACTTGAATTAATTACAAAAACAATATTTGACCAAACCAATTAAAAGAGATGATGAGTTGAAACTTGAAAGCCTAGCTAGTAAAAGAAAAATTAATCAGCTGAAGCTCGACAGAGAGGGCATGAGGGTTTCTTATGCAGCCAACGAGTGATGCATGTTGTGTGATAAAGATGGGAGCAGGGCAATCGAGCAACAACTTCACCAACACCAACACTTTCTAAACATATTGAACAATCTGTTAAAATCTCTACTTTCTCTTCTTTGAGTAGTACTGGAACCGCTGTATTAGACAAACCCACTTCTTCAAACGATTCACTATCAAAGATTATTGAATTATCCAACTGCTGCAATCCTCCATCCAAATATTCACCATCAAAGATTACCGAATCATCCAAAAACTGCAATCGTCTGGATTCATTAATAGCTATGTACAAGTGAATTGGTAGTAATGTTAGAAATCGGTTCCTGGGGTCATTACTCACCAACCGAACAGTCTGTAATAAAAAAAATACCAAGTGTTCCAGAGAGTACACTGGTATTGGAACTGGTAATCCAGATGGGCTGTGATGAATGAACTGTACACCATTGGAATTCAATGGGATTTGTTCTTCCAATAGAATTCTAATCAAGGATTCTTGCAGTTGTCTTTCAAATAAAAACACTCGATTTTCCAGGTAGAACATCCTGTTTGTTACGCGTAAAACTCCATTGTTGTGACGATGTAAATGCAATTCAATTTGGAAACCAGAGGAATCAGAGTGCCAGTGGTGGTTTGCCCTGTTCAAGAGTCCATTATTTTGCCGAAATTCGAGTTGGTAGGTCGCCATATTTGGAGAACAACAGAGAGGCAGAAATCTGGGTTTTATTTCTTGAAAAGTTTGAGAAGAAACGGCCAAGTAATATAGAATTCAGAGAACAAGAACGATCATGGAGCAGTGAGTAAGAGCGAGAAGAATTGGAGGCAAGTGTGGAGTGTGGTTTATTATATATACAGAGAAATAGAGAGTTGTTTTTAGGAAACTTTTTTCAAAGTCTTATTTCCAAACCTGTTCGGATTAGGAAACACAACTTTGAATGTAACCAAATACATCTTTGCCATGTCAGCAAATCATATCTTATAAAATATACTCTTGCAAGAAAGCAGAGCACATCTTAATGTCTTTAATCGATTCTCATTAATTGATTCTTTAATTTTAACAGATAATGATTAATATATTAATTAATAATAAAGTGGTTGAATACTTTCTCATTTACTTTTATAATAGGGATTCGAATCTTATTTTTTCTTTATTAAATCGCAAAGTAGAGGTAGGAGTTATAATTTCGAATCAAACTTATAACATTTGATCTTGCTAGATTCTATTGGATCCCTGACGCAATTGGTGTCAGATTTTTTTTAAAACAAAAAAAGAAAATGAATAGATAAAACCTTTAATTCATTATCTAAATATAATTTCTTAGAATTTAAAATACCAAAAATTCACGACCGATGCAAACAAGATTTTTTGCTTTTTAAATTTAACAAAATATAAATAAGATTTTTTTATTGTTTTTTAATTTTTCTTAAATAAATCTCCACAGTCTATATAAAATTTTGTAAACTTTGTTTTACCTTTTTTTTTTTAATTTTCTATTTTTTTATATGTATCTATCTCCATCATTTATATGTGAGATGGACGGTAGAAGATCCAAGATTTTATTTACTTATTAGATTTCTATTTTTTAAAATTTACATGATTTAAAATGGATATTAGGGTATTTTCATTATGTTACTCTTTTTAAAGATCAATCATTATGGTTAACAATCAAATAATAATTGTAGGGAAGACCATTGTCTATTCTTGGTAAATTTATTTCCTGTCAATTGTCATTCGACTCATTCCACATATAGGTAAATAGTAATTTTTTTATGTTTATAATTACAATACAATATAACAAGAAGCACCAAATTCATTATATGCCTTCTTTACTAGCTAAACCGGCAAAAGCTATTTTAAAACTTCTTTTGTTTGGCACTAATTCAAGAAGAGTTTTTTTTTTTAATATACCACTGCATTAATAGCGATTCGAACATATAATATTGTCAGATTAAATGAACCATCTTTTCACCAAATTACATTAGACAATAATAATAAATGTTTTTTTAATAATAAAAAATTATTGCCACCTAAAAAAATAATTTAAGCATCCAATTAATCAATGCACCGACCTTTACAATTTTAAAATCAAAATTTTAGTTTAAGCACCCGTTAAACTACCAGAAATAATCCTATAGCCATTTATATATTTATTCGCATATTTTTTTTTTTTTTACCATAAATGATAGTTTCTAATTATCAGAATTTAGAACTTACAAAGAGAAAAACCGAAAAATAACTCCAAGGACATTGAAAATGGTCATTTAAACTCGTTTCCTAGCATTAGCATTTGCATCCTAATATGTTAATATAAAGTAATAATGATTTTTTTTCATTTATAGGTGTTGATGTGCTGTATGTATCGCTGTCGGTGGGTGATCTCCAAGCACTATGAACTTAACCTGCGAGGGTGACCTCAGAGAACTATAAACTTGACTTGCGGGGATGACCTTCGAGCACTATGAGCTTGACTTGCAGGGGTGACCTTCCAGCACTATGAACTTGACCTGCGAGGGTGACTTCCAAGCACTAAGAACTTGACATGCGATCAATGAGTAAAGTTAGAAGGGACTCCGACGTATGACGATCTAGTCATTAGATTAATATCAACCCTCCGAACCATCAAGATATAACCTAATTCTAAGTTATGAAAAGCTTGCTTTTATCCTTGATGTTTGCTTGAGTTATATATGAAGATTGCGATTAGGTCTCTACTTCCGGTGTGTAACACTTGGACCGTTTTTGACAGAAAAGATGTTTAGTTTGAAAGTGTTACTATTCACTGATGGACGTGTATTCTCCACCGAGCATGTACTCGATGGGTTATACTATTCACCAAACATGTTCGGTGGATCATAATTAAAATGTTGACTTTCGATTTGTCAAATTTGATCTTTATGCCACGTGTCGTTATCTCATTAGATGAGTGGTTGATGTACCACCACTTTCCCCCAATCTCTCCACTCGGTGGGTGATCCGATTGGTGAGATTGCTGGGTTGGTATACTCAGAGGGTGGTCCTCCCCCGAAGAAGCTGATACCTCAGACCTGGAGGAGGTCGAGATGACCGAAGATGAAGGCTTCGGTGCTGGTAAAGACTAGGGGATTGCCAGTTCTACTTTATTTTTTTCTTTTTTTCTTTTTTGAATTACAGTGGCACCGTTGCCTTTTTTTTTTTTTGAACAGTTGGTTCCACCTTCAAGTGGCCTTATTAACGAACAGTTCGATGTTTTTGTGAATCTTTTGATTTCAATATTGTTTTAAATTTCAATCATCTTGTTGTCTTCGGAGTTTATCTAATTCACTTTGAACCCTGAGCCATAGCCCAATCGGAGGTCGTCACCTTCGATGCTTATATCCCATTGGATTTTCCAATTGATAAGAGTTAATTGTCTGACCACTGTTGATCGGTAGTTCAAAGTAGTAAATTCGAAGACAAAATGAATCATTGGTCGTCAATAAGAGTACATTACCCCGACTGCTATTGGTCGGTGGTTATCATTACATTATCCGAATATGCATACAAACTTAGTCAATTCCAGACTCAGCTAATGTTGGTTACAAAATTTGCTGAGTCGTGGCCTAACTCTTGATTACTGATGTTGTAGGTAAGTTCTATAAACTTAACCGCCACGTCATCATTAATGGCCAAAAGTTGCCATATGACCGACACATAGTCAACTTGAGGCTCGAAATGCTTTGGCGTCGTTTAAGGAAATTCTGCCGAAAAGGTTTCTGTTTGCGGCGAGAACCATCTAGGCATCATCAATGTTCACGGAGCGCATTAATGGATCATCAGTAAAGTATTCACTGTGAACAACCTGATTCGTGTCAAAAATGAACCTTGTAGACTGCAACGCTTCATATTGACATTTATGGCAAACCCAGTCAAAGTCAGAACCTTATCATTGAAAAAGTCAGACGCATTACAAAACTCTATATTATTTATTATTATTATTATTTTGTAATTTGTCACAACCAAAATTCATTTATGAATATAATCAATCCATAAAATTACATAAGTATTTTTATAAGTACATATTAGGTAGGATTCTCACAAATCTGTGTTGGTGGTTTCCTAAAACCTGTGATAATAGGCTTAATCTTCTCATTGGTTTTAATAATTCCTAAAAACAAAAGCCTATAAACAACCACCATACCTAACAAGATAGCAAGATCAATCCATTTAGAGTAACCCATCTCAACTTGCCAAATATTTTTCAATATTTCTTCACCATTGATGCTAGTTGATGACCCTCCTCCTGCTTGGTTACTAGGGAAACTTAGTCCTTCAAACTCATTTTTGTAGAATCCTTGAAATGCATACTTATGAAATGAAATATAGTACATTGGGTATCTCCAAAATGGCTTAGGAAGATCATTTGGCAACCTGAAAAAGCCTCCATTCAACATCATCGCTCCTTGAATTCCAGCTCCTGTTATAATTCCCATCAGGAAATCTGGAACTATGCTTGCAACAACCATCATTATGCTCTCAACCAGCATCACACATGTGAAAAGCAGCAAAGCGAAGTAAGCGAAGTGTTCGAAACTCTTCTGAAGGCCAACTAGGTAATAAGCTATTGCTCCTGGAATCAAAGAATTCATGATCAAGAATGGGATTGATGAAAATGTGTTTCCAACAACAAATACTCCAACTCCATAGTGTCCATTCAACCTTTCTCGTCCGAAGATCTATATATAGGAAGAAAACAAGGGTCAACAATTTTTTCTTAAAAATTATACTTGGAAAAGCTCTTTCAAATGAACCTTAAATTACCTTCATATCCTCTACGAAAGAAGGGAACCCACCAATTGCCATGAAAGTCAAAAGTGCTGCAACAAACATGAGCACTGAACCTCTAGCCTGAAATTCACAAGTGATGTGATGTGGATGACGATGTATAATCATTAAGCTTAATTGATATTAATTCATTCCTGTTCTCTTCACCGAGATATATACCTGAATAGACCCATAAGAGAATCCAATGTCATAGAATATAGTTCCAAGACACAAGCATAAGGCAATGTAGATTGCAAGTCGAAGCCAATAATAGCCTAAATCGCGATACATGTTCACAAAGGATCTCCTTATAAGAACAAGGCTCTGCGTGATGAAACTTGCTTGGCTTCCTTTCTTCTCCAAAGTTCCTCCTTTCTACAAAACACAAAAAAAAAAAAAAAAAAAAAAAAAAATCATCTGGAGCTAAAATTTAAAGGTTTTTGAGGATGAAGCAAGTCATCTAAATTTTACTAAATTTGTATACCGGTTGGCTTAATTTTGAAACATGTTGCTGAACTTCTTGGTAAGTCTCAGATGATTTGAATGAGTTGACTAGAATGTTTATGACTTCCTCAGTTCTTATGCTGCCAAACCCTTGCTCGGTATCCTATATAATGTCCACACCAACATTGGTTTACACAGAATATTGGGAAACTCCATCTACATATATATATATATATATATATATATATATATATATATATATATATGTAGTAGTATTCTGTAAAAGAATATATATATATATATATATATATATATATTATGAGAATGACACACTTACTTCTTCAAAGTCCTTGTTGATTGTTCTTAGGTAGTGATCAGAAGGGTTTCTTAGAGATGGGCAAGGAAAGCCAGTTGAAGTAAAGAACTGAAGCAAAAATTCATTAGTGGGAGTGCTTTTGTAAAAAGAAACATTCTGCAATGGGGATAATTGTTATATATACTGCATCATGAAAGGTAATTTTTACCTGTTCTGCCATTGAAACAGGACCAAAATAAATTGTTCTGCCAGAGGATAGAAGGCAAAGATTGTGGAAGAGCTCGAAAACGTCACTGCTAGGTTGATGGATTGATGCTAAAACAGTTATTCCATCTTGCCGAGTAAGCTTAACAATGCGGTTCATAACATGGAAAGATGCTGCACTATCTAGCCCACTAGTAGGCTCATCAAGGAAGAGAAGTTTTGGGCGTGTCAAGATTTCAACACAAATGCTAACTCTTCTCTTTTGTCCGCCACTCAGACCTTTTGTGCTCCAGCCTCCTATTCTGGTATCCATGGAGTCCTGTAACCCCATTTCTTTGACAGTGATTTCAGCTCTTTCCTTCTTCTCTGAATTCGACATGGAATCTGGTAGTTGCAGCTCAGCTGAATAATATATGGCTTCCTTTACAGTTAGTGTTGTCATTAGAGTATCATCTTGTGTCACATAAGCCTATAAAATCATGGGAAATCAGGGAAAAAAAAACTAAGAATCAACTAATTGTTTATATATATATATATATATATATATATATATATATATATATATATATATATATATATATATATATATAAATGAACAAATAACACGGAATCTACTGAAGTTTGTTGAATTACAAACATAATTAAAATTTATAGAAATTCACACTGAATTCCATATTACTTTAACCGTTAAAAAGTAAGTTCGATCCTCCCCTGGTTCATAATCCACTATGAATCTCTCTCTTTTTCTTTTACTTTTTCTTTTAACGGTGAATCCTATTTTTTATTAGTCAAACTTAACATCAAATAACACGGAATCTACTAAAGTTTGTTGAATTACAAACATAATTAAAATTTATAGAAATTCACACTGAATTCCATATTACTTTAACCGTTAAAAAGTAAGTTCGATCCTCCCCTGGTTCATAATCCACTATGAATCTCTCTCTTTTTCTTTTACTTTTTCTTTTAACGGTGAATCCTATTTTTTACTAGTCAAACTTAACATCAAGAGAATTTGTATGAGATTTTATAAATTTTGATTCCGAGTATAATTTAATAAATTTCAGGTAGTTCAGTTTTATTTCTTATGTAAATAATACTATGCATAATATGAAAATTAATATTTTTGCCTACCGAAGTTCCAAAAGCAAGTGTCTCTTTGCGACCATTGATTAGGATTTCCCCAGTCTGCTGTGTGTTTGAACTTAATCTTCCTGCGATTACTCAAGATAAAACAATTGGATAAATAACTTGGTAATGTTAATCTAGTTATGATAAGTTGCCTTCTTTATTTAATATTTCTATTCAGAATTTGGCATATAATTTCCCATGTTTAATTAGTTGCATACTTCTCAGAAATTGTGAGAATAAAGATGCATTTGGTAGTGTTTTTCATTTGCTGTTTTTGAAAAATAAAATAAAAATAGTATTTTTGGTTTTCGTTTTTCAAATATGAAAACGCTTCTGGTAACATGTGCTAAAAATAGTATTATGAAAATAAAAACAGCGAAAACGCGTCTGATAGTAATAAGCGTAATTATTAAAATATTTTCTCTAGTTTAGTGTATTAGTCAAAATCTTTCTCTAGTTTTATTTATGGTAAAAAATCTCCCCTATAATTTCATTTTATAGTCAATTTTACCCCGATCGTCAATTTTAATTACTAAAATACCCTTGACCCTTAACTTTTCTGTTAGAAATTTTATTAAAATTTTCCTCTAGTTTGGTGTATTAGTTAGTTTCATTTTATAATCAATTTCCCCTTATTGTTAGTTTTAATTACCAAAATACCTTTAACCATTAACTTTTCTTTTAAAAATTTTAGAGCACCAAGGGTATAAAGGTAAATGCCTATAAATATTAAATTAAAATATTTTAATTTATAATATTAATGAATCTCTACCGTCCATCATATAATGGACGATAAAAATCAAATATAAAATCAAAAATATTAAAAATAAAATTATGGATTTCCACTGTCCATCTCCACAGATAGAGGTGGAGACTATAAACACAAAAAATAAATTTAGAATTTAAAATAAAAGGATGAACCTCCATCGTAGATCATAAACAAAAGTTACAAAACAAATATTAAATAATAAAAAATAAAAAGATAGAGAACGTAAAACAGAATTAAAAAATTAAAAAAATATTTAAAAAAAAACATATTGTGGAGATCCTATATGGGACTTCCAGCATCTCCATCGATGGCGATGGCCATTGTCAGCCACGATGATGGATTTGGACCAGATCTATCGATCTCGCTTAGATTGATATTGGCCAGGTCGATTAATCTGGTCATCTTGGTCGATGATGGCCATTGTCTCTATCGCTGGAGATCATCTCCTTTATGGGATCTTCATAATATTTTCTTAATTAATTTTTTGTTTTCTGATGTCTACCGTTCAAATTTGTTAGTTTATATTAAATTTTTTTTTTTTTTTTTATAAATTTTTTTATGTAATTTTTTAAAAAAATTTTGTGTTTTTGGAACACAGATGTTAGAGTTCTGCAGCACAGTGGAAAGAATATTTATTCAATTTAATAATGTCCAAAGTTCGAGTCATCATCCGCCGCAGATGCAGGGTGGTATGCCAAAGGTGTCATATTTATGATATTCAATACTACTACCAACACATACTAAGAGAGAAATTTTTATAAAAACTTGAAAAGAAATACCTGCCAAAGCATCAAGAAGGGAAGACTTGCCAGAACCAGAAGGACCCATGATGGCCAATACTTTGCCTGGTTCAGCATACCCAGTGAGTCCCTGCAATATCGGATGGCTCCCATTTTTCCCTTTAGAAACCCTTACATGTAGATCCTTCCATGTCAAGAAAACTCCATTATTATGAGGAACTGGTTCTGCTTCCATCTCTTTCTTCACACATTGACGAAAACCAGTGCTTTTGGAAGACATGTCTGCTTCTTGTTCCAACTCATCTTCTCTTGCTGGGCTCGGTGTCCATCTCTGCATAATTATTGGGGACTCCATCGATCCTGAACTTCTTCTTCTAGAGAGACCGGAACGATGGGATTTCTCGTTTTCCTTGGTTAATGATCAATTCAAGTAGCATCTGGTAGTATGTATAGCCTATAAAAATATATTTAAATATTTATTCTCAATAGCCAAATATGGTTAGGAAGCTTATTCAACCCGACAATATCTCATATTCGAATCGTCACCATCGTAAGTGGTATGTTAAGAAAAAAAACTTAATGTTATCAAATATCTTATATTAATTTTCAATATATTTTTCAACTTTTGTTATCAACAAGTTTTAAGGTGTCCAAGTTACTAGTATTTTCAATAAAAAGATTGTCCTTTTTTAGTATTATTTTTTAATACTTAGCTAGCATTTCACATCAAGATTAGAAAGGATTTGGTTTATATTTCTTGTAAAATGGTCAAAATGAAACGTTTGGGAGTTGTTGAATTACACACAGAAAAGTCAAAATTACATTTTGTGTTAGTTAATGTTGTCTACTGAATAATTGATATTTACAGTGAAAGTAATACTAAATATCAAATCTTTTATATTTAACATATTCTAATCTATTATGTGGTCATGGAAAAATGAATAAATTAAAATAAAATAATAATTTATCTATTGACTGCGACCTAAATTGATAAATACGTACCTCTCCTCACATTAATTAAGTTATATTAAATATAACAAGTTACTATGTCAGAGGTACTAAATGACTCAATTGCCCCTACCAAATCATAGGAGCGTTTTTAGTTTTTTTAAAAAAAATTTTGAAAAAGAAGATTTGAATCTAATTAAAATAAATTATAAAAATAAGAAAGAGTACTGGGTGAAAAAAAAGGTGGAAATCCAGATTAAAATGTAGGTGAAGATTCATCCCATGGTGCAAATCCAGAGCTCCACCAATCTGGATATCCATCCAAATCTCTAGATCTCCATCTTCATGGAGATACAGATCTTTTGATCCCTATGAAGATAGAGATCCATATGGGTCTCTATCAATGATGGGTCACTATCAGCGATGTAGATGGAAATTAAGATCTCTATGGAAATGGAGATTTAATCTGAATCTCTATTTTATTTTTATTTTTATAAAAAAAATATATAATCTTTTAAACATAATTAAATGAATCTCAACCGTCCATCATCCCATATACATATGGATGAGATTCCCTTTTTTTTTAAAAAAAAAATTAAAATTTTTATTTATTAAAATATATTTTTTAAAAAAGTTAAAGGATGAAAATATCCTTTGCTTGCTAAGGTTGAACAAGTTTAACTAACGTCAAGGGAGGTATTTACAAATAAAATATGAAAACTATTAATTTTTATGAATTTTCAAAAGATGTTACTCTAAAATGTAACTTGAAACATGTGTATGCTATGCCGGCTGCCAAAATTCCTAGAGAGACTTGCAACAAAATTGAGAAATCACAGAGAGATATTTTGTGGGGGCATACTACAAAAAGAAAAAAAAATCTGTGCATTTGGTCAATTGGGAGTGTGTTTGTTTACCTAAGCAGAAAGGAGGTTTGGGCATCAAAAGCATGAAAAACTTGAATCAAGCTCTTCTTCCGAAAGCTGCGCGGAGATTACTACATAGTAATGGCAATCTTTGGTCTGAAATTTTGAAAGGCAAATATCTCAAGGGAAGATCTGTGCTGGATAGTGTGGAGGATGAAGGTGTTAATTCTGTGTTTGGAAAGGGATCAAACATGGCACCAAGGGCATCTTGGAAGGTATTGTATGGAGAGTGGGCTCTGGAAATAGAATCCGATTTTGGACAGACCCTCGGGTGATGGGCATTCTTATTCTGTCCCCTTATGCTCTTGTTAACCTTGATCAACTTTCTTAAGAGTGGTGTTTGGAACTATAGGGTGGTGTTTGGGGTGCTGCCCATTTATATTGTGGAAAAGATTTCAAGTATTCAGGCTGAAAGAAGTTCTAGCGGAAAGGACATACCTATATGGGGGATGGCTAGCAATGGGGATTTTAATGTGAAATATGCTTATGATTCTATTGCTGATAATTGTGATATTGGAGATTGGAAATGGCGGCTTATTTGGAAGCTTAAAATTCATCCTAAGGTGTAGATTTTCTGATAACACTAAAATGATAAACAATTAGTTCTCAAAGTTTCAAAGTCTCACTGAGTTTGAGAAATATGTATGGAATATCTCCAACAATAACTTTAGAATTGTTTTAAACTAATCTACATTTATTCATATAACTTGGGCCTTTAAATAGCCAACTTACATGGAATAAAATCAGAAATTTAGGTAACTAAACAACTAACAATTAAGCATGAAATAAGGACCCCTATTCTACCAATGTTTACACAAAAACAGGGGAAAATGGGTGCTGTTATTAACTGACTGAAAATGAATAAACCACGTTGAGACCTTATCAAGAACTTGCTGATCACGTAAGCTATGTATGCTATCCATGCATCAATTGCTTCCCTCCCAAAGAACTTGCCTCCGGCAAGTTTTGTTGCAAATAAGCATGGAAAAGGTCAGCATTGAGACGATTAATTTCATCACTTTGAAGCCAAACTGATTCCGACATCGGTTTGTTGGACTATTGAACTAAGAACTTGTAGTACCCGTCTCATCGCGTAGACACGAATTGATGATCCAAGATAGTAGCAACATTATTAGGTTGACGAGGAATGGAAGGGATTTTGGTGGGAGTATCAGGTAAAGGGTTAGAAGAAACAACCTCCCATTGAAACTCCGTTAAGTCCTCCACATTAAAAATTGGACTAATAGTGTAAGTGGGTGGTAAATCAACCACATAGGCATTAGGCCCCATTTTTTTTAAAATCTGGAAAGGTCCTGCCCATAGAGCATGAAGTTTACTATAACTGCCAGAAGGGAAACATTCAGGACGGAGCCGGATCATGACTTGAGCCCCAACTTCGAACTGTTTATCTCGTCTCTTGAGATTGGCATGCTGAGCATAGTGGTTTGTTTGGAGAGCAATTTTTCTCCTAACTTCTTCATGAACAAACTGCATGTGTGCAACAAAGTCAAGCCCTGCTTCACTCAACCTTTGCGGTAGCGGTAGTGCAATAGTGTCTAACGGTATGCGTGGGTCGATACCATAAACAAGCTGGAATGAAGAATTGCCAATGGTGCGATTAATTGAATTATTGTAGGTGAATTCAGCTTGAGGGAGAATGAGATCCCAACTAGTAGTATGGTCATGAATCAAACATCACAAGAGGTTGCCCATATTGCGGTTTATAACTTCCGTTTGTCCATCTGTCTAAAGATGAGAAGCACTAGAAAAAGACAATTTGGTGTTGAGTTTTGCCCATAAAGTTTTCCAGAAATAGGTGACAAATTTAACATCGCGATCAGAGACAATTGTGGTTGGAAAACCATGTAACCTGACAACTTCTTTAAGAAAAAGTGTTGCAATATTATAAGCATCAAAGGTCTTTTGGCAAGGAACAAAATGGGCCATTGTAGAGAACCGGTCTGCGATTACCATGATGGAATCATTATTGCATTGGGTGTGAGGCAAACTAAGGATGAAATCCACACTAATATCCACCCAAGGACGATGTGGTATTGGCAATGGAGTGTAAAGCCCAGTATTTTGTTTTGTTCGTTTATTTACCTGACAAACACGACATCTGGCAACAATGGTATAAAAGTCTCGTCGCTTGTGTGGCCAATAGAACCTGTCAGCTACCAACAAATAAGTTTTATCAAACCTGAAGTGCCCAGCTAGTCCTCCTCCATGGAGTTCCAGAAGAATGAACTCTCGCATTGAACCTTTAGGGACGCATATTTGTCCATTCTTGGTGAGGAACCCGTCCTTGAGAGAGAAGTCCGATAGGGTTGTTATCGTGTTGGTCTGCAATGTTGTCCAAATATTTTTAAAATTGGGGTCTGATTTGTAGAGGTTCTTTAAGGAGTGAAAACTAACAGTATTGAAAGCAAAAGTAGAAAGAATGTGTGGTCGTCTACTGAGTGTATCTACGACTTTGTTTTCACGTCCTGTTGTGTGTCAGATGGTGAAATCAATTTTTTGTAGATAATCGAACCATCTAGCATGTTTGGCATTCAACCTGCTCTGGGAATGAAGTTGTTTCAAAGAATCATGGTCAGTAAAAAGTATGAACTCACGATGGATTAGATAAGGGCGCCAATGCTTCAAAGTTTGAACCAATGCGTAAAACTCCATGTCGTCGGCTGAATATTTCCGTTTTGATTCATTAAGCTTCTCACTGAAAAAGGCAATGGGATGTCCTTCTTGACTTAACACTCCCTCAATCCTAACATTAGATGCATCGCAGGCAATTTCGAATATTTTTGAAAAGTCTGAGAGTTTCAACACCGGAGCAAAGGACATTTTTTTTCTTGATTTCTTTGAATGCATTGGCAGCCGCAAGCGTCCATTGGAAAGTTTTGGACTTCAGACATTCGGTGATAGGGCTGTAATTGTGCTGAAACCTTGGACGAACCTGCGATAGAATGTCGCCAAGCTAAGAAAACTGCAAATGTCAAAGAAAGAACTAGATTCAGGCCAATCAAGAATTGCTTGGATCTTTGCTTGGTCGGCCTCTACCTCTTTATGAGATATTATGAATCCCAAAAAATTGGTCTTCTCTTTGAGAAATGAACATGTGCCTTTGTTGATGAAGAGTTGCTCTTTTCGGAATGTCTCCAATACAAGTTGTAGGTGATCTAAATAAGCTGCAACTGACTTACTGAAGATGAGTATATCATCAAAATACACCACGAAAAACTTACCTAGAAAGGGTCGGAGTGCTTGTGTCATCACTCGCATAAATGTACTAGGAGCATTAGTTAAACCGAATGGCATTACAAGTCACTCATACAACCTTTCTTTCATCTTGAAAGCTGTTTTCCATTCATCCCCAGGCCTTATTCGAATTTGATGGTACCCGCTTCTTAAGTTGATTTTTGTAAAGATTGTTGCATCACTCAACTGATCCAACATGCCATCAAGGCATGGAATAAGGAACCTGTATTTGACTGGAATTTTATTCAATGCCCTACTATCGATACATATCCTCCAGCTGCCATCTTTTTTTGGAGTGAGTAATGCCGGCACTGCACATGGGCTAAGGCTTTCTCAGATGAACCCCTTAGCGAAAAGGTCTTAAATTTGTCTTTGAAGCTCAGCATGTTCGATTGGACTCATGCAATAATGGGGTAGGTTGGGTAATGTTGAACCTGGTACCAGATCAATAGCATGTTGGATGTTGCATAAGGGCGGCAACTGTTGTGGGAGTTCGTCTGGCAACAGGCCTGTGAATTTTTGAAGTAACATGTTAACACTCGCTAGTCTCCATTCACGTTTTTAGTAGCCCGACCAATTAAAAAAAGGATAGTAGATCCTTTCTGAACCATTTCATACACTTAGCGAAGAGTAAGCATGTCATTGAACTTCTTTGGAGTATCAAATTCTGTAATTGGCAGGGGTTCTAATACCAGTTTCTGATTTTGAAATTTAAAAGAGTACGTATTCTCCAAGCCATCATAGTTAACACGCCTGTCAAACATCCATGGCCTCCCTAAAAGCAAGTGATAAACGGTCATAGGCAAAACATCACACCATACCTTATTTGTATACTTTTTACCCAAAGAGAATTTAACAAAACAATTGTTCTTGACTGGAACTGAATTGTTATCATTGATCCCACTGACACGATATGGCATGGGGTGTGCTTCCTGAGGTAACCCAAGCCATTCCACCACTTCTTTGGCCACAACATTCATGCTACTACTATTATCAATAATAACAATCAAGGCTTTATCTCCATGTTCAACCCTTGTGTGAAATATGTTGGTCCTTTTCCAATTATTGCTATGTGTTCCTCTCGTTGCTCGTGCCCTGTTAGGACATGCTGAATTACACAAATAGGAAGATGAGTGGCATATAAATGTTTTTCTTTGATCTCGGTCTCTTCATATTCATCTGACTTCTTGTTGGGTTTTTCTTCTTCTTGGAACATCAAATCTTTCTCATACACAAAGGCTATTCGTTGGTCACGAATGGGGCACACCACTGCGAAATGTCTGAATCTCTTGCACTTATAGCATTGGGGTCCTTCCCCAAAGGCCTTAGTTTTCCCCTTTCTATCCCCGACAGTACCTCTCTTAGATGTTTCTGTAGATAGTTTGGAATTAGTAGATGTAGGGAAATGAAAATTACCTGATTCATTGTAGGGGAATCGACGTGAAGAACTTTAACGTTCCAATTGTAATGCAAGCTGATATGCTTCTTCAACATTGTACAGGCGAGCAGTTAGCATTTCTTTGCGAATGTCAGCCTTCAATCCTTTCAAATAACGAGCAAGTATTTGAGCTTCGGTTTCATTTGTTTTGCTCCTAACTGTTAACTCGTGAAATCACTTCGTATACTGGTCCACAGTAGTCTTCGTACTTTGATTTCATTAAAGCATGTCTACGTAAACGAGCCATCCCAGTTTGTAATAGGTGCTTAATGGGTTCATCTAAGCCGTTCTTCTACACTACTTCACCACACATGGGCTGGTCCCTTTAATTTCAGCTTTACATACTGCACCTTGCGATCTTCGGGTACTACAAACCAATCAAAGTAATCTTCAAGTGACATAATCCAATCATCAAAAGTGTCGGGATCAAAAGCGTCGGGATTGAGTCTTCCCATAAAGTCTGATACTTCAACTTTCATTCTTTTTGTTAACTCGTCCAAGGAATTTCTTTGGATATCTGTATTGCGAGGTTGTCATTGGACCATCCGAAGTTCTCTGTGTATAACCCCGCCTAGTTACACTTCCTCCTCTTCTTCTTCACTATTACCAATCCCTTCTCTCCTTATAAGAATTCATCGTCCACCCCTAAGTACTCGCCTCCTTTCACGATTGCTGCATTCATCAATAACATCTAAACGATGCATGACAATATTAAGAGTTTGTAACAGTTGGTCTATTTGCTGTTGGAAACTAGTGGATGTTTGGGCTGCATTGGTGTTTGGGTTTGGTGGATTAGGAGTGGAGGAACCTTGATCCATGAAGTTGTATTAATGGCCACTTCTAGTTTTAGGCATAATGAAGTGTCTTAAAGGAATCTGGCTCTAATACCAATTTGATAACACTAAAATGATAAACAATTAGTTCTCAAAGTTTCAGAGTCTCACTGAGTTTGAGAAATATGTATGGAATCTCTCCAACAATAACTTTAGAATTGTTTTAAACTAATCTACCTTTATTTATATAACTTGGGCCTTTAAATAGCCAACTTACATTGAATAAAATCAGAAATTTAAGCAACTTAACAATTAACAATTAAGCATGAAATAAGGACCCATGTTCTACCAATGTTTACACAAAAGTAGGGGAAAATGGGTGTTTTTATTAACTGACTGAAAATGAATAAACCACATTAACTGGACCTTGTCAAGAACTTGCTAATCACGTAAGCTATGTATATTGTCGATGCGTCATTTTCTTATGGATTTTGGTGAATGGAAAGCTTCTTAGGAATGCTCAGAGGAATTTTAGGGGCCTTTCCCATGATGCGAGTTGCCAGAGATGTGATGAAGTGTTTGAAGATGCTAATCATCTTTTCAGAAAATGTGTGGTTTCGCGGGGCATATGGGAAGCTTGCTGGCAGGCTCTACCCAAAATTCTTGCTTTCAGAAAGGTAGGGAAGATTGGCTTGTTGATTGCCTATCTGATAATACTATTTTAGCAGGTATTGGCCCTAAAAACCTTTTCTTTGCCACTATGCTCTGGTTCATATAGAAGTAGTGTTGTAACAAAATTTTCAAGCATGATTTTATGATCCCTTGCTACCCCCATAGAATTATATTCAAATACCTACAAGATTGGCTCATTGCTAATTCTGGGAATAGGATCAAGGGAGTGAAACAGGTCATTGCTATTTCTTGGAATCCACCCATGGAGGGGTGGGTTAAATTGAACGTGGACGGCAGTAGAGACAAGGATTTGGGTAGTATTGCTGCAGTGGGTGTTATCAGAGATGTTGCTGGAAATTGGGTTAAGGGTTTTGCTATGAAAAGGAAGTTGGGAGTGTGTTTGAAGCAGAGTTGTGAGGAGTTTTTGAGGGAATGCAATGTGCTTGGGAAGCTGGGTTTCGTAGGGTTATTGTTGAATGCGATACTGCTAATGTTGTCTATGCTCTCAACAATACTTTGAATGAGAATAATCATATTTTCAGTTAGTTAAACAGCTGCAAAGAGCTATTGAGGAAAGAGTGGTCTTTGTTAACTTTGCTATCTAACACACATAAAACATTAACATTTTCACTCAACATCAAGCATAACGTTCTGCTAGAAAACATAAAACTCTCAGCTATTTTGAGCAGAACACATGCTTGCATTTATTAGATTAATATACAAATATATAGAAGAATACAAGTGAGCTACAGCTGTATAAAAGCTTAGCAAAACATGACAGCAGCCCATACCTAATGGCATATTGATTTACATCAGAAAACTTCACCTAACTCCACTAATAATGGAGACTACTACAGGTAATCTAAATATACGTAGACTAAGGCACCTAATTACATTAGAAACTAACTAGCACCATTACATATTTAGTTAGAAATAAATTACAAAAGAACTAGAAATAAAAAGACATCAAAAAGACATGGAAACACAAGCTGAAACCACATCAGCTTGCTGCAACCTTAACAGCAAGCAAACATCTCAAAATAATTCAGCATGCCAAGGAGTGTCTAAGAAAAGCTTCACATACATCAACACTCCTCATTGAAGTTTCTTTTTGACACTCCAAGCATTTCCCTTAAGATCATAAACTTACTGCCCCCAATTGCTTTGGTAAATATATCTGCTGTTTGGTCTTCAGACCTGCAGAATTCCATTTTTACTTCACCATTTGATTCAGCTTCCCTAATGGCATGATACTTAACATTTATATGTTTAATTCGGCCATGTTGGACAGGATTCTTCACCATTGCTATGGCTGAGACATTATCACAAAATATAGGAGTAAGATCAGATTGTTTAAATTCCAAATTACCAAACAACTTTCTTATCCATCTTGTTTGATTCACTACTACTGCTGCAACAATATATTCAGCTTCTGCAGTGGATTGAGCCACCACATCTTGCTTTCTTGAGTTCTATGAGAAAGCACCATCACCAAGTGAAAACACATAGCCCATAGTACTCTTGGAATCATCTATAGAGCCTGCCCAATCACTGTTAGTGAAGCCAACAAGTCTTTCATCTCCTCCTCCATACCAAATTTCATAATCTGCTGTCCCCTTCAAGTATCTAAAGATTCTTTTGCCAACCAAAGTGTGTAAGAATTGGAGATTGCATAAACCTTGAAAGGAGACTTGAAGGATACATCAAGTCGGGTCTTGAAGTTGTCAAATACAGCAAGTTTCCAACCAGACTTCTGAACGTACATGCATCAGCAACATTATCACCATCAGACTTGGAAAGTTTCTCATTGACTGCCAAAGGTGTGCTAACAGCCTTGCAATCTTCCATTTTGAACCTTTTGAGAATGTCTAAGGCATATTTTATTTGTGATAAGAAAATGCTTTTCTTGGTTTGTGAAATTTTCATCCCCAAAAAATAATTCAACTCACCCAAATCAGTTATTTCAAACACTGTCAGCATACTCTTCTTGAAACCTTCCAATTCTTCAATCCAATCCCCTGTCAACAGCAAATCATCAACATATAATAACAAAACCAGCTTCTTTCCATCACAATTTTGCTTCAAATAGAGAGTAGCTTCATTCAAACTCCTCCTAAAACCATTTTCTGTTAAGTAAGCATCAATTCTTCCATTCAGGCTCTTGGGGCCTGTTTCAGTCCATATAAGGCTTTGTAAAGCCTATACACATCATCCTCATGACCTGCTACAATGAAACCAGGAGGTTGTTCCACATAAATATCCTTCTAAGATGCCATTGAGAAATGCTGATTTTACATCAAGGTGAAAGAGCTGCCATTTGCATTGTGCAGCTAAGGCAATCAAAATTCTGATTGTTTCATGTCTTGCCACAGGTGTAAAAGTCTCTCCATAATCCACGCCGGCCATTTAAGCATAACCCTTAACTACAAGCCGTGCCTTATGCTTATTAACACTTCCATTTGGTTTTAATTTTATTCTAAAAACCCATTTTACTCTAATTACCTTCTTGTCCATTGGTTTGGAAACCAATTTCCAGGTTTCATTTTTGTGAATCATGTTCAACTCCTCCTCCATTACAACTCTCCATTCCTTGAACTTTGAAGCTTCTTCAAAACTTGTAGGTTCAGTTGCTACATAGTTACACCTTTCATAGACATCAGCTAGGCTTTTGATTTTGAGAATAGGTGAATCAGACTCTGCTACTATATGATCATCATTCAAATCAGCTTCCATTTCAACCTCACTTTGTATTTCATTTGAAGCATTGCTTGAACCAATGTCTTCAGCTTCTGCAGTCCTTGAAACTTGACCATTTTCCCAATTCCAATAGGCATTTCATCAACATCCATATCTCTACTAATCTCAAGCTTCTTGGAATGCACATTGTAAATTCTAAACCCCTTAGAATTTTCAGACTTGTCCAAAAAAATTCCTACTGCTGCCTTTTGGTCCAGTTTGGACCTCTTCACACTTGGAACATGCATATAACACAAAGAACCAAAAATTTTAAGGTCTTTGACTGAGGGTTTGACACTAGACCATGCTTCCATAAGTGTCTTACCTTCCACAGCTTTTGTTGGCAGTATGTTTAGCAAATGCACTGCATTATGGACTGCCTCTGCCCAAAAATTTTTTGGTAGCCTCTTCTCAGCAAGTAAGCACCTTGCCATCTCCATGATGGTTCTGGTCTTTCTTTCCGAGACACCGTTCTGTTGAGGAGAATATGGCACTGTCAACTCATGCTTTAAGCTATTTTCTTCACAAAACTTCTTGAATTCATTTGAAGTGTACTCACCACCATTATCGGTCCTTAACCTCTTCATTTTACAATCACATTCAGCTTCCACCATAGCTTTGAATTTTTTGAAAATATTAAATGTTTCATACTTACTTGACAAGAAATACACCTAACACATCCTAGTCAAGTCATCTATGAAAATCATGAAATATTTGCTCCCATTCAATGATGCTACACTCATTGGACCACATAGATCCGAGTGTACAACCTCTAACCTATGTTTAACTCTCATGGTAGAACCTGTAAGAAGGGATTTCCTATGCATCTTTCCCATCTTGCAAGCCTCACATACACCATCATCTATACACTCCACCTTAGACATATCTCTCACCATCTTATTTGTTTGCAAATACTTTAATGCATTTGAATTGAAATGCCTATATCTTTTATGCCATGTAGCATAACTTTCATGCCTAGTTACAAGTGCCTTTTTATTTAAATGATTCCAATTCAAATGGAAACTATTTCCTCTCATAGGTACATTAACTACCTTATTTCCATTTTCATCAACAATGTTGCAGCCACCATCTTTAAATGAAATTGAGTAACCTTTTCTAATTAACTGAGCTACACTCAATAAGTTTTGATCTAACTCAGGAACTAGAAGCACATTATCAATTAATTTAACACCATTTGGAGTGAAAATGGAAATTGTACCTCGGCCTGCAGACTTGACAACTTCTCCATTACCAAGCTTAATGCTTGTTCTATCATTGCTGTCCATGTTGGTGAAAAGACTCAAATCCCTTGCCATGTGGTTTGTACAACCACTATGTACCATACATCACTACCAGCCTTTAAACAAGTGTGTGTGGCCATAAAGAGATGATCCTCAACCTTCACATTGTCTTCAATGTAGTTGGCTTGCTGTAAGGATTGATTTTGGGACTGATTGTACTTAGTTCTGCAAAACTGCTCCTTGTGACCCCATTTTGTACAAAATTCACATTTAATCTGCGGTTTACCCTTGTACCAACAGTCCTTTGCTAGGAGATTGGTTCTTTTACATGTGGAACATGGTGGAAACTTAGGCTTTGAAATAGATTCTGCAGTACCACCTCTGTCTACCTTTGCTTTCCATTTTTGGTTTCCATTTTTGTCTCCAAGTTGAGTCTTCTTTTGGTCCTTCCAACCAGGTTGCTTTCCCTTTTGTTTTGCAAGGAATGCACCCTCCATATCATCATCTACCCTCATTGCAAGTCTCTGCTTTTGAACTTGCAGCTTGTTTGTGATTTCTGAAATTGTCATGGCTTTGAGATCACAAGATTCTTCAATAGCAGAAACCTTGGCTTCAAACGTATTTGGAAGACTCATTAGCATCTTCTCAACCACCTTATGCTCCTCCACAACTTCTCCAAAAAGTCGCATTTGATTGACCAAGTCAGAAAGCTTATTGAAGTAGTCCTTTACTAACTCAGTTTCTTTCATTCTCAACATCTCATATTCTCTTCTTATTGTTAGCAACTTCACTGTCTTCACCCTCTCACTTCCTTCATATCTTTGCTTCAATTCATCCCATATTAACTTTGAAGTGTCAAGATGCATAATACTTGTGAAAATTGAATCTGACAAGGCTGAATGTAGACATGTAACAGCCTTGTCCCTCTTCATCTTTTCTTCCTCATGCTGCTTCATTTGAGCTATTGTTGGGTTAGCACTTAGAGGAGGAACTTGCTTGTCTTCATCAACATAATCCCATAAGCCAAGTGCTTTCAGATAGGACTTCATTTTGATAGTCCATATCTGAAAATTTTCCCCAGAAAACTGAGGCACATGAAGGGTAGCATTGCTTGATGTAGCCATGTTTTCACTCATATGTGTTTGTCTCCCACTCTCAAAAGAAATTGAAAAACAACCTCACAGACCCTTAAAGAACATAGCTCTGATACCACTGTTAACTTTGCTATCTAACATACATAAAACATTAACATTTTCACTCAACATCAAGCATAAACCATAAACGTAACAAATAACTTTCTGCTGGAAAACATAAAACTCTCAGCTATTTTGAGTAGCACACATGCTTGCATTTATTAGATTAACATACAAATATATAGAATAATACAAGTGAGCTACAGCTGTATAAAAGCTGAGCAAAACATGACAGCAGCCCATACCTGATGGTATACTGATTTACATAAGAAAACTTCACCTAACTCCACTAACAATGGAGACTACTACAAGTAATCTAAATATACTTAGACTAAAGCACCTAATTACATTAGAAACTAACTAGTACCATTACATATTTAGTTAGAAACAAATTACAAAAGAATTAGAAATAAAAAGACGTCAAAAAGACATGGAAACACAAGCTGAAACCACATCAGCTTGCTGCACTTAACAGCAAGCAAACATCTCAAAATAATTCAGCATGCCAAGGAGTGTCTAAGAGAAGCTTCACATACATCAACAGTTTTGTTCTGTGCTGCACATCTTCAGAGAGGTTAACAAAGTTGCGGATAGGCTAGCTATTATGGGTCAATCTTTGGATGTTAACTGTTTGTTTTTTTTTTAGCCCCCTCCTTTTGTTTTTTCTGCTTTTGTGGAGGATTTCAGGGGTGTAACTACTGCTAGGATGGTTAACTCCTATGAGTAGTTTCTTTGTGCTTTTGTTCCGAGCTTGACCCTTCTCTTTAAAAAAAAAAAAGCTTAAAATGTAACGTGAAACATGTTAACACTTAACGTGAAATATACTAATATTTGATGTAAAATCTGTAAATGGTGTTTTACTGTAATTTGATATGGTTCCTAACAATTAAAATGAAAATTTTGGTTAAAAACAATCTTTTACATATTTAGAAGGTTATTTTTAAATTTATCTTAAAAAACTTATATATTCATAAAAGAATTACTTTGCTTTTTATTAATTAAGTAATTAGTTAAAATGAGAAGCAATAATCAAATAGTTAGAATTTTCATGTGTGGAAAAGAAAGAAAGCAAACAGAAGTACTGAAAAAAGAAAAAGGGAGAAAAATTAAAGCAAAGAAGGTGGTATCAAATTTGTGGCATTAACATGTACTCCTGAAACCAGTCAGATTTTTGTAGGTCTTCTTTTCAGATTTTATTCTCGTCTTTTTTTAGATGCTAGAGGGTGATTCATCATCATCATCATCTCATATTCTAGTACTAGTTATAATGTTTCACTTTATTTGTTGAATAATCCATAATTTACCTACGTTCGGTTTTGTTCGATTTTATTAATATAGATGTATTTGATTAAATCTAACTCTATCGATCTGATATATGACAATTAAGCAATAGAAAAATTAACACGCGGTGTATATATAAATCAATTGTAGGTTTGTTGGACCCTCTGTCTCCAATGAGGACAATGAGGCAAATGTTGGACACAATGGACCGTCTCTTCGAGGATGCCATGACGTTCCCAGGAAGCCAAAACAGCAGGGCACCTGCGGAGGTGCGGGCACCATGGGACATCAAAGATGATGAGAATGAGATCAAGATGCAGTTTGACATGCCGGGACTGTCCAAGGAGGACGTAATGGTGTCCGTGGAGGACGATGTTCTTGTGATAAAAGGAGAGCACAAGAAGAAGAGGGATCATCCGGAGACCATGATGTTTGGTCTAGAAGTGTCAGCTCCTATGATACCCGGCTTCAGCTTCCTGAAAACTGTGAGAAGAACAACATCAAGGCAGAACTCAAAAATAGTGTTCTCTACATTTCAATTCCAAAAACCAAAGTAGAGAGGCAGGTCATTGATGTTCAAATTCGGTGAAATATATATATATATTATATGTATATATATATATATATATATATATATGTAACAAGTTTTGAGTTTTGAGTGCTCTTGGGAATATTAAAAGTTGTGTAAATTTCTTGTGCCATGTTCTTTTTCTTGGTCTACAAGTGTATAAATAAACCAGAAAAAAAAAAAGTTCTAATGTAAAAATTTTATCTATAAATTAGAATGACTTAATTTTCCCTATTTCTTTTCAAGTTTGCTATATGTTCTTGTTAATAATGTATTACAAGTTACAATTCGTTATTCTCTAACATTGTCAGTTTTGGGAAAGTAACATTCACATTGATTGATGATGGTTTTGAATGTTACACCTATGTTATCTTATTGCCAGAAAAATATAGTAGATTGGAGGCTTGCTTTTTGGAAATAATAGAGAAAGAGTACAAACCACGAAGTCCACACTAATAAACATGATTCATCCATAAAAACGGATAATATTTTTATATTATTAATTATTGTGATTTAATTACTAATTTTAAACTTATTAAATTTAAAAGTGGTATTTAAATCATATTCTTCGACAGATATTTGATCCATAAAAGAGTTAATCATCACAAACAAATAGAGAAAGAAATTATATTACATAAAGTTCAAAAAACATTTTGAATTAATGAAATTTATGATCTTGATACAAAAATTTGGTGATTAACAATACAATAAACTTGAACTAATTACAAAAGCAATATTCGACCATAGATGGTGAGTTGAATAAAATTGAACCCTAGCTAGTAAAAGAAAAATTAGACAGCTGGAGCTCGACAGAGAGGGCATGAGGGTTTCTTGTGCAGCCAACGAGTGATGCATGTTGTGTGATAAAGATGGGAGCAGGGCAATCGAGCAACAACTTCACCAACACCAATACTTTCTAAACATATTGAACAATCTGTTGAAATCTCTACTTTCTCTTCTTTAAGTAGTACTGGAACCGCTGTATTCAACAAACCTATTTCTTCAAACGATTCACCATCCAAGATTATTGAATTATCCAACTGTTGCAATCCTCCATCCAAATATTCACCATCCAAGATTACCGAATCATCCAAAAACTGCAATCGTCTGGATTCATCAATAGCTATGTACAAGTGAATTGGCAGTAATGTTAGAAATCGATTCCTGGGGTCATTACTCATCAACCGAACAGTCTGTAATAAAAAAAATACCAAGTGTTCTAGAGAGTACACTGGTATTGGAACTGGTAATCCAGATGGGCTATGATGAATGAACTGTACACCATTGGAATTCAATGGGATTTGTTCTTCCAATAGAATTCTAATCAAGGATTCTCGCAGTTGTCTTTCAAATAAAAAGACTTGATTTTCCAGGTAGAACATCCTGTTTGTTGCGCGTAAAACTCCATTGTTGTGACGATGTAAATGCAATTCAATTTGGAAACCAGAGGAAACAGAGTGCCAGTGGAAGTGGTGGTTTGCCCTGTTCAAGACTCCATTATTTTGCCAAAATTCGAGTTGGTAGGTCGCCATCTTTGAAGAACAACAGAGAGGCAGAAATCTGGGTTTCACTTTCTTGAAAAGTTTGAGAAGAAACGGCCAAGTAATATAGAATTCAGAGAACAAGAACGATCATGGAGCAGTGAGTAAGAGCGGGAAGAATTGGAGGCAAGTGTGGAGTGTGGTTTATTATATTATATATATATAGAGAGAAACAGAGAGTTGTTTTTAGGAAACTTTTTTCAAAGTGTTGTTTCCTATTTCAAAGTCTTATTTCCAAACCTGTTCGGATTAGGAAACACAACTTTGAAAAGTTCAATATCTCAACGGTAATGTAATCAAACATATCTTTGCCATGTGAGTAAATCATATCTTTGCAAGAAAGGAGATCACATCTTAATGTGTTTAATCGATTCTTTTAACCGTAATAAACAACTATTAGCACATTTATTAGTAATAAAGTAATTGAGAAATTTCTAATTTATTTATGTAAAGATGTTCAAATCTCACATTTTCTCATTAAATAATAAAGACGGGAAAGCCCCTCTTAATGTGTTTAATCGATTCTCTTAACCGTATAAACAAGGATTAGCCCATTTACTCAAAAGTAATTGATCAATTTTTAATTTATTTATGTAAAGAAGTTTAAGTCTTACCTTTTCTTACTAAATTACAAAGATGGAAAAATTTATTTTCTGTAGTGAGAAAATAAATTATTAGGTTTGTAATTTATTTGTCATTACTGATTGAGTTTGTAATTTTAATCTCATTAGATTTCGTTAGACTTTAATTTATTATCAAAAAAGAAATTCAAAAAAGAAAAAAAGAGACAAGGATTAGATAAAACCTTTAATTTATTATCTAAAAATAAATTCTTAGAATTTAGAATGAAACAAAGTTATGAGGGATGCAAATAATATTTTTTGCCTTTTGAGTTTGATAAAATGCAAACAAGAATTTTTGTTGTTATTTAATTAACTTTTTTTTAGATGGATCTCCACCATCCATATGGAGATAAAAAACGTACTTTACTTTTTTTATTTTTTATTTTTTAAAATGAATCTCCACCATTCATCTTTAAGATGGACGGTAGAGATCCAACACTTTTTTTATGCTTATTAGATTTCTTTAATTTTTTTTATTTTTTAATTTTAAAATCAAATATAAACTATCATTTATATAATTCTTTTTTATTCACTTATATAATCCAATTACCATTTGTATATTCATTAACGTTTTTTTTTTAACTAAAAATGATAGTTTCTAGTTATTAGAATTCAGAACTTACAAAGAGAAAAACTGAAAAATAACTCCAAAGACACTGGAAATGGTCATTTAAACTTGTTTCCTGGCATTAGCATTTGCATCATGATATGTTAATTTAAAGTAATAATGATTTTTTTTTTCCATTTATTGATATTCATTGATCTAAATATACTAAAGGAAGAGGGTTGCTCCCATTTGTTCTTGGGGTTAGTTGTTTCCCATAAATTCCTTTTGTTCTATTTATATTCTATATAACGTGGACTAGTCTAATCATTCTGACATAAAGATGCGAACGAGATCAAGATGCGGTTTGACATGTCGGGACTGTCCAAGTAGGAGGTAAAAGTGTTTATGGAGGACGATGTTCTTGTGATTAAAGGAGAGCACAAGAAAGAAGAGGGATCATCCGGAGACCATGATTTTTGGTCTAGAAGTGTCAGCTCCTACGATACCCGGCTTCAGCTTCCAGAAGTTTTGTGCTAACATCTTGTGCTTTGTGTTTTTCTTGGTCTATAAGTGTATAAATAAATCAGAAAATAAAATTCTAATATAAAATTTTTATCTTTAAATTAATAGTGATTTTTATCTTTACAGTTACTCTTTCTCTATCATTTCCAAGAAGCAAGCCTCCGAGCTATTAAATCATATTGAATGTAAAAGTAGCATTTAAATCATATTATTTAAAGGATATTTGATCCATAAAGAAATTAATCATCACAAACAAAGAAAAAAATTGTAATGCATAATGTTCAAAAAAAAAATTTTGAATTACTGAAATTCATGATATTAATACAAAAATTTTGGTGACTAACAAACAATAAACTTGAAGTAATTACAAAAACAATATTTGACCAAACCAATTAAAAGAGATGATGAGTTGAAACTTGAAATCCTAGCTAGTAAAAGAAAAATTAAACAACTAGAGCTCGACAGAGAGGGCATGAGGGTTTCTTGTGCAGCCAACGAGTGATGCATGTTGTGTGATAAAGATGGGAGCAGGGCAATTGAGCAACAACTTCACCAACACCAACACTTTCTAAACATATTGAACAATCTGTTGAAATCTCTACTTTCTCTTCTTTGAATAGTACTGGAACCGCTGTATTCGACAAACCCACTTCTTCAAACGATTCACCATCCAAGATTATTGAATTATCCAACTGCTGCAATCCTCCATCCAAATATCCACCATCCAAGATTACTGAATCATCCAAAAACTGCAATCGTCTGGATTCATCAATAGCTATGTATAAGTGAATTGGCAGTAATGTTAGAAATCGGTTCCTGGGGTCATTACTCACCAACCGAACAGTCTGTAATAAAAAAAATACCAAGTGTTCCAGAGAGTACACTGGTATTGGAACTGGTAATCCAGATGGGCTATGATGAATGAACTGTACACCATTGGAATTCAATGGGATTTGTTCTTCCAATAGAATTCTAATCAAGGATTCTTGCAGTTGTCTTTCAAATAAAAACACTCGATTTTCCAGGTAGAACATCCTGTTTGTTGCGCGTAAAACTCCATTGTTGTGACGATGTAAATGCAATTCAATTTGGAAACCAGAGGAAACAGAGTGCCAGTGGTGGTTTGCCCTGTTCAAGACTCCATTATTTTGCCAAAATTCGAGTTGGTAGGTCGCCATCTTTGAAGAACAACAGAGAGGCAGAAATCTGGGTTTCACTTTCTTGAGAAAAGTTTGAGAAGAAACGGCCAAGTAATATAGAATTCAGAGAACAAGAACGATCATGGAGCAGTGAGTAAGAGCGGGAAGAATTGGAGGCAAGTGTGGAGTGTGGTTTATTATATTATATATATAGAGAGAGAAACATAGAGTTGTTTTTAGGAAACTTTTTTCAAAGTCTTGTTTCCTATTTCAAAGTGTTGTTTCCAAACCTGTTCGGATTAGGAAACACAACTTTGAAAAGTTAAATATCTCAACGGTAATGTAATCAAACATATCTTTGCCACGTGAGTAAATCATATCTTTGCAAGAAAGTATATCATATCTTAATGTGTTTAATCGATTCTCTTAACCGTAATAAACAACTATTAGCACATTCATTAGTAATAAAGTGATTGAGCAATTTCTAATTTATTTATGTAAAGAGGTTCAAGTCTTACATTTTTTCATTAAATAGTAAAGATGGGAAAACCCCTCTTATGTAGCGGGAGTTGTCATTTCTAATCGAGCTTGTAGCATTTGATCTCATTAAGTCTCGGTAGATCTTTGATCCAATTAGTGTCTGATTTTCAAAAAAAAAAAATACAAAGATTAGATAAAACCTTTAATTTATTATCTAAAAATAAATTGTTAGAATTTAGAATAACATAAATTTATGGGATGCAAATAATACTTTTTGCCTTTTGAGTTCGATAAAATGCAAACAAGATTTTTTTTTTTTATTGTTTTTTTAAAATATGTCTCTACCGTCCATACAAAGATAAAAACTAAGTTTACTTTTTTTTCTTTTTTTTATTTTCTAATTGTTTTAAATGGATCTCCACCATTCATCTTTGAAATGGACGGTAGAGACCCAAGACTTTTATTTATGCTTATTAGATTTTTGATCTTTTTTTTTTAATTTCTGTTATTTTAAAATGAACATTGGGGACATTTTCATCATTTTATCCTTTTTAAACAACCAACATTTATAGTTAACAGTCAAAACAGTAACGGCAGGGAAAGTCATTGTCTATTCTTTATAATTTATTTCCGAGTGTCAATTGTCATTCCTCATATAGGTATCCAGTAATTTATTCATGTTATAATTACAATACCATATAATGAGCAAGCACCAAATTTATATGTTTTGTATAGTTTCTCTACTAGTTAAAAGTGATTTTTTTTAATTTTAAAAGCTATTTTGAATTTTTTTTTTTTTATTTGCCATTAATTCAATAAGAGGTTTTTTTAATAATAAAAAAATACTACCACCCAAAAAAATAATTTAAGCATCCAATTAATCAATACACCTCCTTTACAATTTTAAAATCAAATTTTTAATTTATTTTCTTTTTTTAACGTATCACTTGCTGTAGTTATTTTTATTCACTTATATAATCCAATAACCATTTGTATTTTTATTCACCTAGTTTTTTTTTTTTACCATAAATGATTGTATCTTATTGGAGGTAATTTTCATACAATGGAGAGCCATATCACCGTTTAGTCCATACGCTGCCGTTTGATCCACAAAGAAGCTTCTTGCTAATCAAGGACCATTTTAACATCATTTGCAATTATCACTGCCAAGAATAGATAAATGTTCTTGGTAAACATTGATTATCTGTCAGCATAAAGTATGATACAATACTAGTGTTCTCGGATAAAACTGCCACAATAAATGCACCTGACAACCTTTGCAGTAGACCTGACCAGGACATGTACCTTGTTAGCAGAGAAGTCAGACGCATTTAATGCTCGGATGCTGCAGGTTATCATTCAAGCACTCATGTTGTCACATCCCTAGTCAGACGCTCCGAGAATGCAAATATTAAGGAAGCAAGCAGCCGACCAGGTTTGCCAAGACAACTGAACATTCCCTAAATAGAAGGGCACAAAGGGAATGTTGGACGGCTATAAATACATTCAATAAAGGAAGAGCAAGGTAGGCTATTAATATAACTCACCAATCCTAAAACTCTGTGAATCAGTTCATTGATTTCTCTACCATATCTAAACTGACTTGATCGTTGGAGTTTAAGTCCGGCACTGCTCACCGATTTTTCTCTATTTTCATATACCTATTCGATAGCTCACACTCGCAAGGTTCTCACCTTGACCGAAAACAGGCCTCAAGAGTCAAAATAGGAGGTTATCCTATTTGATAAATCATGGTCATGTCAGTCAGGGTCTTCAACTTATATTATGAGATCAATAAACTCATCAACCCAACATTTTACACATTTGTGGATGTCTTTTTCATCCCACACTAAGCAGCCCAATAATAGCAATCAACCTCAGGATCAATAATAATATCAAGTGTAGACCTAATATCTTGAAAATTTAAGAGAGCATGCGTTTTATTCCTAATTCGAGGCTAGTATTAAAAAAAATTGAGAAATAATTTTATATCAAATTTTGGGATATTATTAAATTAAATTTGAGATAAAAATAAAGTTTATATATGAAAATAAAATAAATAAAAAGTTAATAACAAAATAAATTATTAAAGTAATTAAAAATTTGAAAAATAAAAAATATTAGGAGGAGGCATTGTTAATTTTAAAAATTATCAATTTTTAAGAATTATTTTTAAAGATAAAATAAGTTAATAAAATTAATTTTTAATCAATTTTAAAAATTATTTTTTTCATTTTTTCAGTTGTTATTATTTTATTTTTAGAATTAAATTTTTATTTAATAATTTTTATTTATTTTTAACCTTAATTTTTATTTTTGTGTGTAAAGACTGAACTACTTCTAACATCATTAAATTTGACTAACTATTGAATAACAGAAAGACTAAATTGATGAATTTTAAAAAGTTAGGGACTACATAAACTAAAAAAGGAAATATCGAATAAAAAGTAATAATTCGAAAAAGTTAAATACCAAAATAATTTTTGCCCTTTTTTTTAATTTATGATCTCTACTGTCAATCTCTATGATGGATGGTGGAGGTCCATCTTTTTATTTTAAATTTTTTAACTTTTTATTTATTTCTTAATTTTTTAAAATGTATTTTTTTTAATGCTTTTTTGTGTTTATGATCTCCACCATCCATCTATGAAGGTGGACAGTAAAAATCTATATGGATTGTGAAAATTCATCATTTTATTTTTTTTAAATTTTTATTATTTTATATTTAATCTCTACCATCCATCATATAGTGGAATTGTCTATCATATGATGGATGATAAAGATTCATTGATATTATCCCTTAAATGAAACTAGAGGGGAATTGTGGTCATAAATGAAACTAGAGGGGAATTTTGACTAACACACTAAAATAGAGAGGTGATTTTAGTAATATCCCTTAAATTGTTTACCTCAAACCTCCCATTTGCATTTAATTAAAGAGTTGAGAGTCTATGTCTAACTCAATACATGAATGATTAGATATTGAAATAAAAATATTTAAATTATAATTTTTTTTTTCTTTATTTGAATTAATTCATTTTCAAGATTAGATTAAAAATGAATTTTCAATAAAATCCAACTAATCCAAGGGGTGTATTAAAAAATGATTTCTTTATTTATTATATTTTTTTTGTTAAAATGGTAGATTTTGATGCAATTTACGGATTAAATAGATTCTATATAAATTTTGTAACAATTATGTATAGAGTTTGTTGAACTTTTCAACAGATTTATATAAATTGTACTTAATATTGCTTATTTTATTTTATATTTTAAAAAGAGAGAAAAATTTGAGTAGATCCAGGTTGCAAGAAGTGCTCCTTTTAGGCAACAGTGAGCAGATGGTATAGTTGACAACTGTTGACCACTTAATCCATTTTTTACTATCAATGTTTCTAATTATTAGAATTCAAAACTTACAAAGAGAAAAACCGAAACTCCAACGACACTGAAAATGGTCATTTAAACTTGTTTACTTGCATTAGAATTTGCATCCTCATATGTTAATATAAAGTTATAATGATTTCATTTATAGGTATTATGGTAAAAATTACAAATTATTGGACACTATTAATTACTTTATATAATTATATATTCTTGAACAACATGGTAAAACCCATTATGAAAAAAATTCTATACTCTTAAACTGAGTGAGTGTTTAGTTGTTCCATGTATTTGACATCATCAGCAAACACGAATAAATCATAAAAATTCATCAACTGAGTAAAGAAAAAAAATTCATTCTAATATATATATATATAAAAAATTTTATGCATGTAATTTTTTTTTCTCATTTTCACATGTTACATTAAAATTCATTATATGTTAGATAATTAACACTAAACAAAGTGTGTAATGTTTTTTTCACTCGCTTCCTTCAGGAATCGCTTCCAGCTTTGGCTTCCAATTACTTGTTGGTGAATCAACTTCCCAAGAAGCACTTCTTCTTCTTCTCCCAACTGTTAAAAGCACTTCCTCCACTGATAACTGCTTCTCCAAAAGCTGCTGGAGCTGCTTCTTCGTTATAACAACTTTTATCCTCCTAACCCCACCACCTGCTTCTGCTTCTGCTTCTGCTTCTACTGCTTTCTCCTTATCCGAAGTAACCGAAGGAAGAACATAGTAAACTTTTCCAAGCTTTAGTTGGTGATTCAGTGGAAGAAACTCTGGAGCTAATTTCTCCGAAACACCATCGATTCCTGAACCCGAAAAGCTCCTCAGGATTTCCTCAACCTTCACTGGTGATTTCATCTCCAATATTTTCCCATCCATCTTCACAATCCGCACTACTTTCTTGTGTTTGATAGCTTTTCCAAAGCAAGAAGCCATGATCAATGCACAGAAGGTTAAAGAATCTCGCATTTTTCGCTTCGAAAAAATCAGCTGAGAATTTGAGAGTTTATCAAAGAAATTTGAAGAAGATTAGGATTTGTTCATGAGTTTGAGTTGAGAGAGAAAGAAGTAGAATTGAAGCTATAAAATTTGGAAGGCAAAGAAGAGCGAGAGAGAAATATATATTTATACTAACAAAGGTTCTTTTAATATATAAATGAAAAGTTTTTTTTTTTTTTTGAAAGTTAAATGAATAGTTTTTAATTTTATATAATTACTAATATCAACTTTATGTATTTAAATCAAGATCATCTGTATAATTTTTTATTAGGTCCGTGAACAGGATAATTGTTCACACAGTCTAGACAACTAATCATGTCGATCTAAATTAAAACGAAGAGTATTATAACTTAGAACAATTAATAACTTAGCTACATGAACAATTGTTATCGCAATTATAATAATTATTAGATATGAAATTACGTACATTTTTTTTATATGAGATTCTAATCCTATAACATTATATATTAATTTTTGAGTAATTTTATAACGTTTTAAAGTTAAATTTTGCACTATAACACCCGCGTGTATATATAAATTAAAATCAAAATGTTTTAAGATTTAAAAAAGAGAGGAAAGTCTATATATGTGTAATATATATATATATATATATATATATATATATATATATATATATATCTGTTGAAAAAAATGAAAAGGTAAAAAGAAATTCAAAAATCGTCAACACGCATGCATGAGAGGTCGGTCAGTGGACGGTATAAATTATTGATCACCCTTAATTAACTTTTATATATGTTTGAGTGTGTATATATATTCTGTCTATCTGACAAGGACAAGTCTTACCATCTACCAACTTTAAAATGGGTACGTGGCATAATATAATAAGTGGAACCACATTGCATGTCAATATCTAAACATAGGTTGATGTTTATATACCCTTATAGTGGTCTATGAAATATCTTGGTTGGTATATCAATTTCTTCTGTTTTGGGGGAGGAATTTTTTTTAAGTGATTTTGCAAATATTAAATTATTACATCATCCTTATGGTTTTGTTGATGTCAAAGAAAGATGTATAAGAAGAGAGGTTTAACAACCATTTTGTTTGGTTTCTCCTAGAATAGAGGGATACCCAATAAAAAATTATTAATAAAATTTAACTCAAAATGGGTTTAGGTGGGGATTATTTTAATGTGAGCATTATAAATATTTTATTTATGCATATGATTATGATATTAGAAATCTAGTAGTCCATTATTACTTCAACCGACAAAAAAAATATTGAGAGAAAATGATATATATATATATTAATAAATAATATTAAACCTACCTGAGGTTTAATAAATTAATTAAAATTTATAAAAATTCACATTAAATTTTCTTAACGTTAAGTTTGATCATTAAAAAGTACGATTTATGGTGAATTTATTCACTATAAATCTCTCATTTCTTCTTTTAATTTTTTTTTAAAATGGTTAGATTTAATATCTGTAAGGTTCAATAAAAAATTTTACAAACTGTAATTATGAGTATAATTTAACTTTCAGTGTTATTTGTTCAATGTTATATATACTCTTCAAGTCAACACCACGTTTCGATCGAAGGCTTTAGATCAGTACAAAGTTCTTGAAAAATTAGATTTAAAAAAAAAAAGAACAAAAAAGTCTTTTAACTATATATATTTCCTCCACTTTTGGCTTGTTATTAATATATAATGATTGCTTGGCAACCAATCCACAAAAAATAGCTTTTCACTCGGACTTTGCAACTTGCAAGTGCTTTGTTTGTGGTAATAAGGACACAACTAGTTGAATTAGTACACCAGACATCTACAATTCTAATTCATTTAATGTGTTTTCTATTTATATCGTGTTTATCATACATCGTATCGAAAAAGTTATCACCCATGATCGAGATTGTATCAATCCAAACGCCGTTGTTAATAATTTGTTAGTTTAATCATGTCAAAATACATAATCTTAACTTCCTAAATCTATTTCATATTTATATACTTTTTTAAAAAAAAAACATCATTTTTATGTTGAGAGCAACAATTAGTATTTACCAAATGCACAAAAAATAATATTTGATTTCACAAATACTAACTGGCTTAATAGGTAAAATATCTTATAATTACATAAAAATTCTCGTAATCGAATCCAACTTATAATTTTTAAGCTAATTAAGGTTTAGTTGCGATAATGTGATTATGTAGGGCTTCATTTGGTATAGGATAGTTTTTTATGTTTTGCTCTATAGCCTAGAAAAATATACTATAACCATATATTTTTTTCTTTTTGGTACAAATTTGGAGGGCAAAGAGTCCCAAAAAACACAAACTACACCTCTACCAACCTGGCAAATACTGCACCAAACACATCTTCCATAAAAATACTATAAATCTCATGCGGAGACTCCTCAAAGAATATAACTCCGATCTTCGTAGCCTGACCTAACCCAGGTATACCATAAGTTACTTTGTTACCTTCCCTAAAGATGCGATTAACTTTGCAATGCCAAGCAAACTACTATAACCATCCGAATTTTGTAATATGAAGTTCTCATTATGAGAAATTAGCTTCTTCAACAAATAGAGGCACATTTTAGTGTGGTTTATTGTTTATCAATAGATTATTTTATTTTTATCAATGTTTTTAATGCTAATTACCAACTAAATCTTCAGTCAGCAATAAACCATGAAACAAATCATTTTATTTTATGTAATTTCTTAGGGGCGAATTGCAATAGGGTACCCTAATGTTTGATCATATTACAATAAAATCGTGAGTTTAGCCTTAATTACATATTAGTACCTTCATTTAGTTGACTTAGTTAAAAATAAAAATTTGACTAAATTTTTTATCTAAAATGATAAAAATACCCCTAGTTAAAATAAATAATATTAATTATAAAAATTAAAAAATTAAAAAATTTAAATTTTTTAAAATGGATAAATCCATTTAAATTATTTTTTTATTATTTAATTTTTTTAATTTTAATAATTAATATTATTTTTTATTTTTTTAACCAGAGGTATTTTTGTTATTTTAGGTAAAACATTTGGTCAAACTTTTATTTTTACCAAGTCTACTAAAGGATGATACTAATGTGTAATTAAAGCTAAACTAACGATTTTATTATAATATTATCAAACGTCAGGGTATTCCATTGAAATTCACCCATTTCTTAGGTATTGTTTTCGTTGGGTCCTCCACTAGAACATGTCATTATCACAATCAATTTAGACAAAGATTTTGTAAAAGGTGGACCTCTTACATATATTTGTATGTTATGTTAACAGCAGTTGTTGACTCACTTAATTAATTCTGCTTAGCAGCACACAGAAAACAAACCTAACCTGAAATATGTGGCCCTAGCTTTCAATCACATCTACTTCAATTTTATTTGTAATTATTTTTACGAAAAAATAATGTTTAATAGCATCGACCTTTCTTGTGTTAATAGATTAAATAAAATAAAATAAAATAAAATATTTATATAAAAAAATCATTTAAAACCTCTTTTGGATTTTAAGTTTTATCATTATTAAAAACCCTCTAAATTATAAATAAAAAAAAAAAAAGTTCTTTAAAGAAAATTGGTATATGTAAATGTAATTGTCTAAAATTGATAAGATAGACAATATTGACAAATGGGACAAGATCAACAGTTGATTCTTTTTTCTTACACTACAAATTGTATTATATCCCAATTTAATATAATATACATAATTAATAAGCTTTAAAAATTGATTATGTGTGGTGCTTTAAAAATTGATTATGTGTGGTGCCTCCACTAATAACATAGTGGTTGAACATGCATTTCCTCCTTCACTTCTGTGATAGGGGTTCGAATTCACATTTATACATTAAATTATAAAGATAGGAGAGACCCTTCTCCTGTAATAGGAGTATTTTGGACAAAACTTATAACATTTGATCTTGGTAGATCTCAATAGATCTCTTAATCAATTGGTGTCAGATTTTAACACTAAAAAAAATAAAAATTGATTGTGTGAGGTTGAATCTTTTAACTATTGAAAATGGTAATTAAAATTAATGATTACAAGTGTCATACTTTGTGCAAAATAAGAGAGATGGTATATTCTAAACCTTTAATATAAAAGAAATGGCACATAAACTCTTAGATAAGTGTCATCTCCCCTTAATTTAAGTCTCATCTTACTTATTAAATAGCTAGTATGGGGAGACCTTTCTCTTATATTGTGAGAGTACGTAGTAATTTAGATCGTACTTATAGTGTTTGATCTCGTTAATCTAATGAACCTCTCATGAAAAGATTACAAAAGAAATGTTGGAAAAACAAAACAAAGAAACAATAATCTTTCACTTGGTACAATTCCATGCTTGGCATCCAAGCATATACATGTATATGTGGCAGAAAATATCAAATAACCTAGAAAATCTCTTGAAGTAGACAAACAAAGCTTTGATACAACGAAGAAGGAATATCAAAGTGGTCAAAAAGGCCACTTTTTTTCTATTTAGAAAGATAAATTATTATATATTGTTGTAGGTCCAGTAGTGTCTTAATTTGTAAGACAAGATATAGCCCTAGCACTTTTCTTGTATGACCTTCCAAGTACCTCCCAAGTACTTTTTCTTCCATCTTTTACTTATTATAATCTATATATTGTATGCAAGTTCAATGAATCATCCAAGGTCATAGCCCTCATGTTTTGATTTTTGGAACACCTTTGTTGGCTTCATTTTGGTTGAGAGAGCATACAAAACCCTAATTTGATTTCCTCTTCTGTTTTTCCTTGAAAATCAAGATATTATAATAGCACATGAAAAGAAAAAATTTATTTAAAAAAAAAAAAAAAGTGAAGCAAAGTTTTGTCATAATTGGGCTCTCCAAACTTTGCACGCTTTTCAGACTTATTGATAATTAATTACAAATTTATTATTTCTTTAAGTTGCTTTTTAAAATAACTTGAGAAATAATTAATTTATTAAAATTTTTTAGATTATAAATTATAAAATAAGTAATTATTTCATAAACTACAATAATATCAAATACACACTGATACAAATATATAATTGATATTAGGAGTATTAGACAAAATACACCCACTAGCTTTATTTATAGCCAAATTATCCTCCGTAATTCCATTTTATCACAAAACTTTCCCTACCGTTAGTTTTAATTTACAAAATATTCATGACCGTCAACTATTCTGTTAAAATAAGGTAAGAAAACTACACATACATACTAGTAAATAAGTATAGTGGGACTTAAACCCTCACTGCTAAGGTGGAATATGATAATAATTGATAAAATGATTAGGCTCTCAATGTTAAACGAGGCAATGAATGACCCAAGAACATAGTAAAACAAATAAGTTGGGCTTTATCCAAAAGATATTATGGACCCAAATAAATGGTAAAATAGTCCAATAATTCTTGTCATGGGCTGCATAGGAATAATCATGTGATAACTAACCTCTTTGAAGACTTCATTTGCCTTTTTAAGCAAATCATTTGATGCCACCAAAACAATATAATTACATAAAATCCCCACCAGATTGTCTTAATTAAAACTCTTAATTAGGTCAGCTTGTTTTATGAATCATTCTCTAATCCGAAAATTCAAATAAGTTTTTCAATTTGGGATGTGATGAATGATCTTAACTGCGATTATGCAAATGATGACAATTTATTTTACTTTTAGAAATGATTATATCTAAATATATTAAGGGTTTATTTTGTAGGATTTTTTGAAGTCTGATTTTGATTTTTTAAACCCAAAAACTCTTTTGGTAGTATTTGGATTTTTCAAGAGAAGAATTTTTAAATTTTAAACAAAGTAAAAATATATGGTTTTTGTAGGATGAACTTTTAAGAAGCCAAAAGTCCAAAATAAAAGCTCTGTCAAACAGGACCTAAGTGTATATTTAAAAGAGTTTCTCTATTCTAAAAGCTCTTTTTAATTTTTTTTGTCGTTTGGTTGTCACTCCAATAGAGATTTTGGACAATTAAAAAAGTTATTTTACGTATACATGAAAAAGCTCCAATTTTAAATTTTTCCAAGTAGATCTTTTAAAAATATTAAAATTTTTAATATAATCATATTATATTTTATTAATTTTACAATATCTTTTTAACTTAAAATTATATCCTTTTTAGTAATTCTATCATTTCAAATAACTTTTTTTAATTGACAATCAAACTGTCAACGATTTTTCCTTAGAAACTCTACTTGTAAAAAAATCTACCTCTACAAGCTTTATTCGAATATGCTCGTCTAAACAGACCATAAATATACCAACGTCTACGTAAGATAGTAACAATAAAAAATAAACAAATAGGTATCAAATTCTAATTGATGGAAACAAGAGGGTCAATGCACCTTGTCTCCTCTATCTTGGTCCAAACTCTACGAATGGGCACATATTATAATACAGACAAAAATAAAAACTTAGTTTACAAGTAAAAAAAAATATAAGATAAGATAAAGAATTTAATAATATAGAAAATGATTCGTATTCTTCCACACGTACAATAATAGACGATAATATATATAATATGTAACACAGAAAACGAATATATGAATAAACAAATAATCAACGGATCATGTAAAGCTGGATATGAAAAGTTGGAGACAGCCAGGCACCTATTTTTGGACCCATTAAAACTATATGCTTAGTTTTGATATATTATTAAAAAAATCATGAAAATTTCAACAAAAAAAGTAGTGTGAATTCCATGTGTTTTCTGTTAAGAAGTTTCTGATAAATAGTTTAATATTTTTAATTAAATTTTTTGTGTATTTTAGAACATAAATTAAACTTGTTTTAAAATTATTATAAATTTAAGAATTTAAGAAAGAGAATACGTGACTTGTAACCCACAATCGTATTAATATATGAATGTGGAGGTTTACTATTGAATCGCATCAACTTTTTCAAAAAAAGATATTTAGAACTATTTAACTTATTCAACAGTACAGAAGATGGATACGTTACATAGTTCTCCTCAGCGTAACGTTGTTAATAATTGAAAAATTAGAAAACCTCAAAATTCAAATATATGATCCAATTATAGTATTTTAAGGCATGATATTTAACACCATTAACAAAGTTAATAGTAATTTTTTTTAATTTCTTTCTTTTTTTTTTTAAGTTGACATCAAGCGAGTAAGGTTTGTCGGGATCTGATGAGATTAATCACTATGTCTGCAGCTCGGATATCTACTCTCGTAATATGAAGATATTTATTATCACAATACAAGGAGAAAATTCCTTATACATAGGAATGGGCTTTGGAAAAATGGGGATGAATATGTGTTACCCACTCCCATCCCGCAAATGAGAATATGGGAATTTGGGGGTAGTATCCCCATCCCCTATTTCCCCATTTGACTTAAAATAAAAACATTTGATTTAAAATAAAAGTATTCAATTACAATATGAAAATAATTTATCAATTCAAATGGAGATGAGTTTGTATTGTGACCAGTGCAGGTGCGACTGTATTTTAGTAAGAGCCTTTTTTTCCTTTTCTTTTGAATTAAGTTAAGTTAAGATGTTAAAATTAATGTTATAATTATAGATATTTAAAATTAAGTAATGTTAGATTGTTTAAAATTTTTGAACAACCTAATATTACTATTTAAAATAAGAAATATTTATAATATAAAAAAATATTTTTAAAATTTTTAAAATTTTTATTGGGAGGAAATAGGAAAATAAGGAAATGGGGGATGAGGAACCTATCACCATCGGCCTATCCCATCCCCGTTTTAAAAGCTTTTTTCTCCAAATGGGAACAAGGATTTGGTATCTCAGGCGGAAAATATTCATCTTTATTTATACATGCTGATAAATATATGCACGGTAATTTAAACTCCCCGTTCATAAATTTTTTTTTTTTTTTAGAAAAAAATACAGTGGAGTATAATGAAATTTTTCCTTATTTTTGATTGAAAATAGATCTCCTGTTCCTATCATAATTTCATTTTCAATTTTAAAGGTTTTTAATTTTTCCATATTAGGACACCTATATCTTCTCTTCGACACCAAGTTTACTTTATAATTATCTTCTGGGGTCCCTCAACTTCGTTTTCTTTCCTTTTTTGTTTGCTTTTTTGACAATTTTTTCAAACCCACCCCCCCTCTTTAACGGTTATAGTTTCTTGTTAAGAGTATCTTTGTTTGGAATCTGAGGCAACTTTTCTCCATCAAAATCTAGAAGTTCTACTACAAAGTGGAAAGCTAGAAGGAAAAGGAAAAAAAACAGCTTTTTTTTATTTTATTTTTTCACAACAGTGCTTTTAGCTTTTGTGATGGATGTGATAGCCTGGTTGATGCTGCATGATTCCTGTATATAAACTATTTTCTTGATCAAACGGCTCTTTTTGGGGTTCTTCTTAATTCAGTTGTCTTCCTGCTGGTGTGTGGATCTAACTAAATCTGTGTCTGATCGAGAAAGCCAACAAAACATATACATATATATACAAGATGGTGATGAGTGACAGAAGTGCTTCTGGGTTTGGAGACACAACTTACACAAAGGTTTTTGTTGGAGGATTGGCTTGGGAGACACAAAGAGAGACCATGAAAAGCTACTTTGATCAGTTTGGAGAGATCCATGAAGCTGTTGTCATCACTGATAGAAACACTGGGAAATCAAAAGGATATGGCTTTGTAAGCACTTTTTTTTTTTTCTGCTTTTAAGATGAGTTGTGTTGATGTTGATCAGGGTATGTTTGGTTTGATTTTGGTGATTTTTTTTTTTAGGTGACTTTTAAGGATCCGGAATCAGCCAGAAAAGCTTGTGATAATCCATATCCTGTGATTGATGGAAGAAGAGCCAATTGTAATCTTGCATATCTTGGAGCTCAGAAGAATCGTCCAAATTTTCCTCAACATGGTCTGTGATTTTTTCTTCTGTCAAAAACTTGTTTTTTAGGTGCATGTAAAAGTGCTTTTTGAGTAAAATATGTATTTATTTTTATTCATATAGGATAAGTACTTTTTACAAGAAGGATGTCTTTTTTAAGAAGAAAGTTTGGATAATACTTCAAGCGTTTTCTTTTCTCTTTTTTATCTTGAAAAGCACTTGTTTTTTAACATAGTAAAAATATGCTTCTTACTATGTTAATACGTTGAGTACTTTTTTTTACTCTTTAAAAAAGCACTTTTATATCAAAGAGGTTTGATTCAGTTGATTGAGTACTCCCTAATACCTTGACAAAAACTAAGGTTCGAGTCTCGCCGGCAGTCCCTCCTTGTGAGTAATTTGTAAGTATAACAGTAAGTTCTCATTACGGTCTGTGGCATTCTCTTCTGACCTTGAACTGGAATAGTCTCTTCTCACCTAAATTTTTCTTTACCAAAAAATAAAAAACCACTTTTATTTTTCTAACTAGGTACTACATAGTAAAAATATGCTTTTTTTTTTTTTTAGTTACTTAAAAGCACTTTTTAGCAACCAAAACGACATTCCCAATCACACTATGCTAAACATACACTTCCTAGCTATAAAACAAAACACTTCCAAACTCACTATTGGTTTATTGACTTCTGTTTTTTTTACCTTCTTTGTCAAAATTAACAGGAATGGAGAAAATTAGACCACCACCTAAACCTATGGCTGAATCCACCGTTCACGGCAACTCTAAGTATTTCCGACAACCGGTTCCTCAACACGCATTTTCTTATTCTGCTTACGGGTAAATATTCGAATCGATTGAAGTTTTTTTTTTTTTTTTTTGAAATGATTTACTTATACAATCAACTTGTTGAATTCACTACTCAATGTACAGGTATCCTGCTTACTCACAACACATCAATCCAATGGTTAGTTTTGCTTCTTTTACTTGAAACACACTGCATACATTTTAAACTAAGAATCAGTCACTATCATGGTTAGACTTTTGGGACTCATAAGGGTGGATAAGGATTGCAAATTTAATAACCTAGTTTTGTAGATTGATTGCAAGTTTTGTCTATGACAAATGGTCTAGTTTCTTATTTATACATTCGAGTAAAATCAATTTAAAATAGGGTCCAGACATGACAAGAGAGTTACGTGATTAATAAGAACAAAATAAGAATGTCATAATCTGTAGAAACGAATCAACTCTATATCAATCATTGACTTATAAGGGTGGATAAGTATTGCAAATCCAATACGTTAGTTTCACGGGTTGATTGAAACCGTTTGGTCCGTGACATGTGGCTATTATAGAGGGGTCTAGTTTCTTATATGTTATGTCGATTCTCAGTGAGATGCATTCAAGAGGAATCAAACTAGAGTAGAGTTCAGACACGACAAGAGAATCATGTGATTAGATGAGAACGATATAAAAACGTCACAATCCCCAGATCGGATGGAAATATGAATCAAATCCTATACCAGGCAATGCAATTGCAAATATGCAAATCATTAGATTTTGAATTGATTGTTTTTCTCTGCAGAATTATTACAATACTTATGGTGGTGGTCAACAGTTTCCATCCTATTACCCCAGTGGAGCATCCAGATTTCCTGGAGTCTACCTAAATTACTATCCATTTTATGCACATAATGAGCAGAGTAGCCCAACCCCAACTCACTACCCAAAAATGGTTCAATTTCCTTATTTGCCTCACCAATACAGTGCTGCTGCTGCTCTTGGGCCCTCTCAATCACTCCAAGTTTCTGGTTGAGTATCTATTAGGCTTCCTTTTTCCATTTCTTTTGGGGACAGTTACTGGTTATTTATCTTATATAACACCTCGTCATATTGACATGTTGCAGCAGCAGGACCTGCCACGGCAAGTGTAACAGTACCCGGAAAACCACCCGGAACTGCCTCCGAACAGAATTCATCTGCCTAGTCGAAAAATATCCGATCACCAGACAATTAAAGAGGTCAATAGAAACAACAGAAGAGCCATATATACATAAAAGAAAGAAAGATGTTGTATGACCCATAAGCATATAGCTGATAGAATACCTCTTTTTTTTCCCTTTAACTTTCCTGAATATTTTCTTGCCTAGCAAACTTTTCATGTATATTTTTTTTTTCTACCCACAATAGATCTCTCTTTCTTCTTCTTTTTTTCTAGTAATTCTTCGAGAAGCATTTCTATCCTATCGCTTATGATGAGAAACTCCATGTTGGTGATGACTACGAGAGAATGAACATTATTTTTCTTCCATAGCCTAAACCGAGGGAAATAGTAAACAAGTACGTGACCCTAAGAAATTGAGTTCCCGACCTTATGGTAATGGAAGCGTAAAAATCTGATCGCTCAACCCACCTCAGAAGGTTAGGAGAATAATCGATATCACTTTTTTAAAAAATAAACTGTAGACCTGAGCGCCCAACCTCAAGGTTAAGATATCAATTTTTCGAGAATCAATTTTCCAACCCTAGCGGGTGTTATGAGGCGAAAGTTATATTTCTACTAACCAAAATGCTTTTTCTAACCAACAAAAAAAATACTTTTAAGAGAAATACTTTATCAACTAATGTTGTTTAGAAAACAATTATTGGGTCAAAAGAACAGTTCGAAAATGATTTATTTAATAGCAGAGTAGAGAACAGAACAGAACAGAACATACATCATGTTTAATATATAAAACTCAATCGAACATGGCTGCTCAACCAACCCAAGAGACAATATATATTTTCAAGAGTTAGCTTTTGTACGCTTTTGTACAAAGATTTCGAACTTTCACTAATAAATTTATAGAAAAGTTCCAACCCCAACAAAAGATATTCAAATGTTTATTGAAAGAAGCAACTGGTTCTTGAGAATTTTTCCCAAAAAACAAAAAAGCAAACGAGTTACATTCTCACCAAGGGGAAGTTATTATTAATTAAAATTTGAGAACGTATCCAAGCTTTCGGATTTCAGTTTTGCAAATAGAAAATTATATTTATAGCACGAATCAAACACCCGCTAAGATGTTCTTGTAGGTAAAACATGACAACAGCAGAATTCAGCCAACAAGTATTATGCAAAACCCCATAATATGAAACAGCCACCAGAGAATCTAATTTGTGCAGCCAATTTAAATAAACATCATAAAAGATCATGAAGAGTCATGGAAATAATCCTTTGCGGATCTTCAGTCGTTAGATAGATCTAACATTGCAGTTTTCAGGGACCATCCCTACAGAGTTTTGATAATACTGTGCAACATAAGTTTAAGTCATTCATATCCTCAAAATCCCATTTGATAGACCCAACTCTATAAGCTCAAAGTCACGGATAAACCCCTTAGAAGTAAACAAAAGATACCGGGCTGAGAAGCATAAAAGACTAAACGACAAAATAAAACGGCACAAGTACCTCGAAAGATATTTTCTGTATCTATCTATATGTACGTAAATATATAATCAGCAGTTGATCAATCCAGGGGGGATGCAAAGGTCACTCAGTGCAAGGGAGGGCGAGGAGCACGGGGACGAACTGGTGTCTTGGAGGGGCTTACCCTGTGTAAAGAAAATATAAGAATCCTTGCAGAAATTTTAGTACATAACTCAGAGAAAAAATGGCCATTTGCTCAAATGAGACAAACGGTCAATATTACCTTATTGGCAGCGATCCCAAAACAGCACCGCTACAGCTAAGAGCCGCAATTGCACTTTCAGCCTGCAAGACCAGAATCAAAAGATCGGACTTAGTTCTTATACATAGCACTGCATGATTTTGTCAGTCCAGATAGCAAGCCAAACAAGTGGATCAAGTTCAAGCACACAGGAGCACTGTTACTGATCTACAACATTTGCTTCTATAAATAAAAAAGAAAAGATAAGTAAATGCAACTATTGTCTTCGGTTTCTTTTCTGGAAGCAAAATTCACATATGAACAAATATCTTAAAGAAAGTTGAATATAGTATATTAATAAACTGATAACTTCTTGCTGACTAACATGTTCTTCAATTTAAATTATTCAACTATGTACAAATTTTGCAAGACCAACAAGAGCAGAAGCCTATTTTAGTGAAAAAATAAATCAAGTTCACATATGCTTAGTGAGGGAAGAAAGCAGAAAACCAAGGCATGCCGCAGCTTAAGTAAATCGTCCAAGAACTTTAAGGATATTCATGAATCCAGTTAAGGCATATGCTTCAAACAGGATTTCATTCTGCCGTATGTAGTGTACAAAGACAACCAGAAACAGGAACCATACAGACAATATATACTCTATAGCCCAAAAACCCGAGAAGAAAGGAGAAGTGAAGCAAAATTTAGAAAGCACGCATGGGGAAGGAGAAGAGAATATAGACACTAGACCTTGGACCAGATCAAACCCTATTTCACATCCCATTCTTCAGCTCTGTTCACATCAAATCCAAGTAAATGATGGCAAAATAGGGCATACAAAGGATATAAAATTAGAAGGTACAAAAATAATAATAATGAGAAATGGAATAGAAGCTACAGAACTAACATTGGACATTTGGCAGTTTTAAAACCAAAGCCAAGCAAAGTCGTGGCACTCATCGCCAGAACAACCTTTTAAATCTAAACACCTTTCTTTTTGTACTATGGGAATGCACACTCAAAAAAACCAAAAATGCTATCCTTTTACATGACTCATGAGTCATGATAGAAAGAGGGGCTTAATTCTTGCAACAAGATATAAACAAGATTGAAAAAATGAAACACAATTTCGTCTACAGCTATTAAAAGAAAATTTATGTCTTTTACGATATGAGATCTAACCTGCAGACGAAGTTATGTGAGACATACTATATAAAAAATTTTTGCCGAAAAACTTGCAAAAAGCAGTTGCTGCCCAAGGAATTTAAGAGGGGTGTTTAAAATGGAGGAATAGTTTCTCCACTGTTGCAACACAGCATCTCCACTCAAGAAAAGCAAACCAAAGATGTTAAAACAATAAATTCAGTCAATCAGCCATCTACTCTCACAGCTTGCTCCAGCATGTAAAGCATAATGGCATAAAATAAGAATTGTGCAACAAATCAGTGATACATAAAGCTAGCTGGAAACAAGAAACAGTTAGATGAACACAATAGAGACATGCATAAATTGTCTAAACACAGGCCAAAATGACACTTTATTAAATTTAAATGCAGAACAACTATAAGTCACCTTTTTTTATCCTCGACTGAGCCAACTGTCCTCAACACCCAATTGAATTTGAACTCAGGACAGAATGGGATGTAAAGGCTAGGCATCTCAAGAGCTGCCAATCCCCAAAAGCATCATGCTATAATGCACTGCATCCTAAAATAACTGATGTCCTCAGTTGACAGCTAATCCAAAGAAGAGCTAATCAACAATAGACTCCCAACAACCTGACCAACTACCTGGCGGGATGACTTGAGAGTCTATCCTGCCCAAGGAAAAGTTGGTTGCAAGAAACTCCCCACAACTCAATTAAACAAGCTGTGCTTCCTTTTCAACCCTCTTATGAAGATAAAAACTTTCAACCTACCCTTGTGACAGCTAATGCCAAAAACTAAAATTAATTGACTCAGTTAATTTCCAGTTATAGTCCCTCCAACTTGCAAGTTTTGAGATTCCTAGCCTTCGAGTTCCCACACTCAACAACTCCACAGCAACCTGCCTACCACCTTGCACCTAAGAGGCACACCAGACCACTCTAAAAGGTTCAGAGATGAGAGACACTGGAATTCATTTCAAAACCTTCTTCCTACCCTGGACTCGAGGATGCCTTTGGCAAAAAGGTTGATCTACCACTCTAAAAATTAACCTCAAAGTTCAATTAAGACAAGTGAATTAGTAGTCCTCCTAGTTTCAAAATATCTCATATACAATTTCAACTAACTAAATACAGTGAGTTTGACTTAACTAAATAAAAATATAATATGCAAAACTCAGTGTCATCAAGCAAAAGCAATGTGAAAATTTAAGCAACTAAGCAAGATCTAGGACTACCAGAGAACAAAGTTTGGGCACAGTGAATGTCGAATATTGGCAAGAAAAGCAGAATCCAAAAATGTCAGTTTAATAAAAAAAACTATAATAAGAAACGAAAACTGTGAAAATAATGGTGGGAAAACAAACAGGGACGAATGCTTGAACCAAACAATAGAACAACTAAGTTTCGTTCACATAATAATTGAACCTAGAACCAGATCTCTGTGGAAGTGCAAAAAGAAATTGGCAGCTACTATGACTTGAGATCCAAGTGTTGACAACTCAACAATTGAAGGCATGTAACTAAGTTTCACCAAATTTTCACCAAATGCTTAACTCATTTTGAGCAGATGTTATGCCTAACTAGAATGTTACAGAAAACGCACTACTGATATGATCATTAATTTCAAGTCCATGCCTTCTATGCTGGCAGCATCACATAAACATAGACTTAAATTTTTCAAATTCATATACACGAATAATTACTAATAAGTTATAACACAATAACATATATGAATGAACAAAACTATATTTTCCACCGTCTGTTCACAGATGGTTTCATTTTGACATTGCAACGTTCAACTGTCATTATATATATTTACTCAAAAATACAATAATAAATGAACTATAAAAAAAGATAAATAGGAGCTAAACATACAAAACTGAGATGGAAGCTACTTTTTCAACATGCCACATTAATCCTCAATTGATGACACTTTAAATTGTTTTTTTCCAAAACTTTCAACAATAGATCTATGAAGACAATACTTATTGTGGAAATAGAACCACTACCGATAAAGCATCCTTCATCTAAATAGATGAAAAACCATGCACAATAACAAAATGAGTACCTTAAAACATAAGAGCTCAAGGGAATCTAGGGCTATAAAAGGGTTGAACAAAGACCTACAAACACAGTGATAGAGTTGAACAATGACCAACTAAGATGTCATGCTTTTAACTGCCTAAGTTAATGAGGGTAAGAAGTTATATCTAAACTTTTTTTGTAAGTCCACATAACTAGAGGAAAGACAAGAGCAAAGAAAAAGGGCATTTTTTCAGGTAAGGTTGAACTAATTCAAAAGACATCTCTCAATACAATGATTTTTCAAGTTCAAAGCAACCACATATGATTACCATTGAGAACTCAAGAAAAGCAAGTATAAGGACAACAGTAAAGTATATTACTATTGAGAACTCAACAAAAGCAATACGAGTTGAATGCTGATAGTCTCCAAGTAGCCTCAAGCGTTGAACCTACTCAAGGAAAAATATGTAACGTTAGACATAGTCAAATAATTTAAGAACAACCAACACTATTAGGGTTTTCATATAAACTACAAACCTCCCCACAAAATGATTCAAAGAAGAGTTTGATATCTGCTTGGGTAATCTACATCAAATAAATGAACAAGTCACAACCAAATGCCACTTGTTGCTCCTCATTACATTCTAAAAATAGTATGCAATGTTAAGAACTACCTTCTTGTCAATATTTGTACAATAAATAGTTCTCGAGCACATCTCACGTTCATCTTCAGACTGGAAGCCATGATGCATTCAAAAGCCAAGTGAGGGAAAAGATTCAACAGCAGCAAAACCAGGACTTATTCAGTTTATATAATATAAAAGTTAAATATGAACAAAGAATGTCCATCCTAGAGAGATAGATGACCATCAATACCAACAATAACAATAAAGATCTGACCCTTGGCAAAAATGTTGGGTTAACAGGTGCAATCGCAGTTTTGGAAGGCAGCACTCTAACTGGATAGTATCCAAGCATGGTTCCAGCCAAACTCAAAGCAGCCCTTGCACCTTCTGCAACCACATAATATTGGCAATGAGAACAAAGAAAATGCCAAAGAAAATGTAGTCGATGCAAATAAAATGCACAAGCTTGTGATAAACCTTCATCAGTGAACTCAATGAAAGCAAAGCGGAGAACGGAGTTAGGATCACCACATATACGACAGTCAACAACCTGTGGCCAACAAGACAAAATAATTCCGAAGCATAAATGGCAATTATCAGGTAAGAAAGGAAACATGAGAGAAAAAAAATGAAACACCAAGCACCTGTCCACAAGCAAGAAAGAGCCCTGCAAGCTGTTCTTCAGTAACCTGATACACCAACAGTTATCCTAACATTAGTACACCGGAAAGAAAAACTAAGACAAGAAATCATCTTAAGGGTAAAAATGCAAAAGCTTGTCAGAATATTGTTACTCTTTACCTGTTGATCAATGTCAGATACATACACAGTCCTCCTAATTACCTCCTCTTGCTGAGCATTGCTTGTTCTACTGTTCATCCTTCGCCTTCCTTGACTGTAACCATTCTTCTTCTGAAAAGCATCAGTAAACCAAAACCAACAACTAAAATGAAATCTTGTACATTTAATCAAAGAAACAGAAATTAACTAGCAGCCATAAAACAAACGGTAAAACAAGTCAGGGTCCTATGTGTTCACAAAGTATATGACAAAGCTCAAATCTTAGCAATCACTTCATTTCCCCCATTTCCACAGCAAAACAAAAGAGGCGAAATTATAAATAAATAAATAAAATACAAACAAGAGAAAATGTAAAGAACCCATGTACCCTTTTAGGAGTATGTGCATTAGTATTGCCAGAATTAGTGTCGATTACAAAATTGTTAGCGTATCCAAACCCATTACCACCAAAATACCCAGAATTGAGATTGAAGTTGTTGTGACCATTTGCAATAGATGGAGGCACAAATTCCTCAGCCAAAGGATTCAACTTTGACAACATCTCCACCAAATCTCTCATTTCATGACTCTTGTATCCCTCAAGATTCTCACTCTCATTCACATACCCACCACCAGATTTTGTCATCACCACCATCTGATGCCCATTTTGAATGTTGCCAAAGTTGGGTGTGACAGTGGTGGTCATCCTCTCTTCTTCCTGCTGCTGCTGATGATGGTACTTGCTGGAGTTCAAGGTCTGATCGTTGTTGTTCTGGGTCTGAAAGCTTGATTCTTTGGTCTCGACCATTGAATCACTTCTGGGTTTTGATTTCTCAAGATCGTTCGAGTCAGATGATATCACAGTGTGATCATCAAAATGCAAAATTAAATACTTCTGTATTGATTTAATAACTTTGTGTATATAGGCGGTATTAATGAGGTCCCTTTTTCTAGATGGGAAATTGCACTGACCCCTTGAGGTTTGGCCTACTTATATTTAGATGGTGAAATATGATAATTCTACAAAGATACCCTCTTGACTTGTCAGAGATCCATTAGGTTGGTGCAATCATAAAGGTGTGTTTGCAGTTGCCTCAAACCTCTCCATCTTTTCATGAGGCCGCATCCCACAACGGATAGTACAAATGAAGTATTTTATTGTCATTCGTTCAGAAAGTGATCGCTTGATTATTTGATTTTAATATAAGTATGTGTAAATTGATATATAAGATATTTGCATCAATCAGTTTTAATTATTTTTACCTCGCATATGTCTAGAAAATTATAAATAAATATTGGGTTAAACTTAATTCTACAAGTAATTTGTTTGTGATTGGTTTGGGAATTTTGTTTCTCAGTTTTGATGGTCGAAAGCATTCATGCTTGTGTTTGCTTAAGTGTTAATTGTGAAATAGTATATAATGAGACTATAGAAATTGAATATTGATGGACGAGATGAGAGAACATAAGAGTAAGGTTGTCATGATGTAGATTGGCTGGTGGAGAGAAAGAGTCCATGAGGAAAGTAAGCTTTTATTTTCAATGTTCTTTATTATTTATTATCTATTATATTTTTATTTTGTTTTTACTTTTGTATAAAGGTATTTGGACCTTTAACAAGTCAAACCCGATAGCTTAAAGAAATATATGAACGTCGTTAAGTCTGGGGATCTCTTTGTAGAATAACCATATTTTACTGTCTAGGTGCAAGTACGACAAACCCAAGGGTGTCAGTATAATTTTACCTTTATAGAATTGTTAAAATGATTAAAATAATTTTAATTATATTAATACAATGTTTAATAATTTAAGCATTTTAACAAACATTAGAAATATTTAAAAACTTAAAAAGCTATTAATTAAAATTAAATATGTTAAGTTTGTTTTATATAGTCATTGCTCTTATAAAGGTTATATATTGTTGATGGTAAAATTTGGGTTGGTGAAGTCAACAAAAGTCAACCGCGACATGTGGGTCAGTTAGGTGGTCGGCAACAACAATGGATGAAAGTTTTATCTGTATTGGTATTGATTGAGTTCTCGGAAGAGGTGAGAATTCCACTGGTTAGGCCCGTTTTAGGGTGATAGCTGAAATCAAAGAAAAATCGTGAAGAGTGCCGGACTTGTGCGAACGATTAGACTCCGACAATCAAGTCAATGTTGGTGTAATAAAGGGTTAATGCTAAAAAGGACAGAGTTTAGGTTCAAAAAGCAATAATAAGCATACCTTGTTCTTCCTTTTATGGGAGTATTTATTGATGTCCTAATATCTCCTGATAACGCATTTTATTCGGGTATGGTTATCCATCATATTTGTCAACAATCACCCATTTATCCCCTAATCGTGGAGTAGAACATTCTCGGAGCGTGATTTCAAAGACAAGACAGCATTACTGGTTGGCAGACAACCAAAAAGATCATGTAATTAATATGTCGGATTATGGACCTTAATTTAAGTTGTGTATGTAATCAATGTGGTCTGGTGCATTAAATACATGTAAAATCTCTCCGAGCATGGTCGTCCGTAACACCATTAATGTTGACATAACAAGTAATAAATACTTTGCAGGTGCATTTATTATGTTCGGAGGCGTCCTCTTTTCGCTGATTGCTACCTCAACGTCAGAGGATGGAGCCTGCGTCTAGAGGGTTCCCAACATTAGCAAGGTACAAGTGTTGTCAAAGGAGTGCTTAGCGCAAAAGAAGTTAGCAGCGTCGAGCGCTTGTTCGACTTTAAAAGGGATAAAATGGCAAAGCTTTATCCTTTTGAATAGTTTGTATTTTCTGACATGTGGTGACGTGTCACTCAGCGAAAAACTACCCTCAACATGTATAGTTATAGTAATGGATATTGGTCATTGAATTCTAATCCAAGTATCTATTAAAATAAATAAAAAATCAGACAACAAAAAAAGTTGAAAAGTAAAAGAAATAGATCACTTTGTTGCCTCTTCCATCTCAAAATTAAAAAGAAGAACGAGTTAGAATGCACTTGCCGAGCTATATAAGGAAGGAGAGGGATATGATTTGAACTCATAACCTTAACGTATGGGTATAAGAGGTATACCAGTAAAAGTGCATTTGAGATTACTATAACTTATAAAATAATCACTTATTTCATAAGTTTTTCATAAGTTTGGAGTGAAAAAGTATTTGGTAAATCTTTTAAAATTCGTTTATTTTATAATAGGCTTATCTTATAATCAATTTTTGAAAAGTTGGTTGGGAGTTACTTTTAAAAATTGATTATTAGAGAAGCTAATCCCTTAACTTTAGAATGTCCATAATTCCTTCACCATTTTAATAAAAAGACAATAGTGTCGTTATGTTTAATATTAAATCTTTTAAATATTGAAAATTTTAAAATTATTATTTAAAAAAAAAACTTATTATTATTTTGGGTTAATTGCACTAACTTTTCCCTAGTTTAGTGATATGAGCAATATTTCAAATAAATGTCTAAAATTAGCACAAACAACCCCTACCTTGAAAGTTAACCTATTGATCCTAAGGATGGTTTGGTCTTTTTTAGTTATCAAATAAAATAACTAATTCTATATTAACCCTAAAGTATTGTATAATTATATATCCATCTAAAAAATATTACAAGCTAACCACATAAGTTACCATAATTTTAATTCTATCCAAAATTAAAATTAGAGTAAATAACATCTACCTCCCCTGAGGTTTGCTCAATTACAGAAAAGCCAACTTTTGGGTTTATTGACAAAGACCTCCCCTCCTGTTAGTCAACTTTTGAATTTTTTGACAAAGACCTCCCTTAGACAGGGGAAATGTTTGTTCAAATTTTATCAAATTTTACTAAGGGTGGGGGATGTGTTTGTCAATAAACGATAAAGTTGACTCCGCTTGTAGTTGGTAAAATCTCAGGGGAGGTCGATGCAATTAGCTCTTAAAATTATATGCATAATTAATTATTTTTTATCTTTGTAAAGAATTACATTTATTTTTTTCAATTTAAAAAAATAAACATATCACAAAGAAATTAAAAGTTAAAATAAAAGAATATTTAACAGATTAATACCATTAAAAAATTACATTTATTTTTTATTTAAAAAATAAAGTTCATCATCACTATCAACTTCATTTGCATCTCCAACATTATCGCTAACTCATCCAATTTCATCCATTTCTTTTTTAATTTTGTTTTTATCCAACCAATATAAAACATAAAAAAGAAAAAACTACACAAAAAAAAAAAATTTCAAGATCTGCTGTATAAAAAACCACAATAAAAATCTAAAATTATATGATGGAATTTTTTAATTTTTATTTTTTGAATGTGTTTATTTTTTAAATAAAAAATAAATATAATTATTTTTTTAACGGGATTAATATGTTATATATTCTTTTATTTTAGCTTTTAATTTTTTTGTAATATATTTATTTTTTAAATTGAAAAAATAAATGTAATTCTTTATAAAAAGAAAATAAAAAATAATTTAATTATGCACATAATTTTAATTTTGGATATAATTAAAATTATGGTAACTTATGTAGTTAGCTTAAATATTTGTTTAGGTGAATATATAAGTATACAATACTTTAGGGTTAATTAGAATTAATTATTTTATTATAATAAAAAAAGACCAAACTACCTTTAGGGTAAATAGGTTGATTTTAAAGGCAATGAGTATTTGTGCTAGTTTTAGACATTTGATTAAAATTTTGCTCATATCACTAAACTCAGGGAACTTTACTGCAGTGAACCCTTATTTTTAAGTTAAAAATTAATAAAAATATTAGATTTTGCAGCCAAGTGGTGGATAAGGGGTACGTAGCCACCACCAATTACCACCACTGGCACAATGCCGGAGGTGAGCCGGCATGCTCTGTGACGTGTAGTAAGAGGATGCCGATTTTCCTTCCAGAAGTGAAAAGGTAAAGCCTTCTCCAACGTCGAAGGAGCCCTAATCCTCCTCTGGCGACACCGAATCAGACATCAGTGTTACAGGAGGAGGATCAGTCCTCCTCTGGTAATGAAGAAGGCTTGTTGGAATTTCTTTTAACATAGTCCTCTCATTTTACTATTTCCATATTCTTTAAAGATATCTATTGTAGTCATTTTGTTCCTGTCTTACCAAAAGAAAACTTATTTCAAAATTAAGTTTACTTATTATTTTTTAAGTAAAATTATAAGTAATTATTTCTTACACTACAACAATTACAAACATAACATAAACCACCTTACTTTTTTTCTTCTCTATACTTTTCAAAAAAAATAAAAGGACATATTTGATAATATATGAGGTGTTATTACAAGTTATAACCTTTTAAATATTTAATCAAAAACCATCAGGAGTAGTGTGGTTGATCACCATACACCACATAGGGAGCGGATGTTTCGATAATGTTCGAATTCAACTCCCAGCGGATGCAATCTCCATGTCAGTGGAGTGCATATGTGGCCAGAACTTTACTAACATCTCGGGCCAATACTAATATGTATGGAACCACCTTGTGGATAAACTAAAAAAAATATATATTTATTAATCAAATTGTTTTAAGGGTGCAAATAAAATTTAATGAGTTAATGGGCCTGTTAATCAAAGATTTTAGGCCCAATTGACTATTCAACCCAACAATATGAGAAAGTCGAACCCATGGGTCAACTCTGCATTTCGGGTTCCAACCCGAAGTAACAGATTTCACTGATGCCACCAAATTCATTTACTACATGAGAAAAATTTATAGGCAACTGTATCAATACGTCACCCGTGAGACCGCTCAATTACATTAGACCATGAGAAAATAAATTGGGTCAAGTCCCAATACAGATAAAGGGACATGGTCTAATGTAATTGGACGGTTTTACGGGTTACATGGTGAGACCGTTTCACATACGTTTTTATCCTAATAAATTCTCGCTTTTCCGTCACTTTCCTAATAATATAATATAACTCAATTCATAGCTGAATATATAGTCTAAAGGACATCACTTCAGTACTTTCATTTCTACGGCAATGTCAGTTTTAAGACATAACAAAAATAAGAATACCTTTTAATCAGATTATGCAAACAATTGTCATCTATTCAAACTTTTGTCCTTGGCAATTCTGAAGGCCATAGTAGTTTCAGCTACTGCATAATGCAAAGATTAGAACAATTCCAAACTCACTATTTGTTTATTGACTTTTTGGTTTTTTTAATCTTTGCTCTTTGTTTGTTTACTTTTTTTTGTCAACATCCACCATTTGGCGACATCCATTATTCAAACCAAGAGTTGTGGCTCAAGTGGTAAATGAGTGCTTTTGAGGAGTTCCCACCTGATAAAGTGACAGGTTCGAACTCTACTGGCAACACACCTTGGCCAGGGAGCGTACCTCTGCATCCCAAATCTAGATTAGTCAGGACTTGAGTGGTGGGCTTGCACCTAAAGGGTGGGCCGGGCCACCGGTCACTGGACCACCGGGTGGGAAAAAAAAAACATCCATTATTCACAGAATCTCTAAGTATTTTCGACACTTGGTTCCTCAATATGCATTTGAATCCATTGAAATTTTCTTTATTTTTTTTAAAATAATTTACTTATACAATCCATTTTTTGAAGACTCTCATTACAAAAAAAGTAATCTTTTGTCGTAGAAAAAATATACTGTAATCCGCGGTAAAAGGTGCTGTAAATACTGCCATGGCAAATGGCTTAAAATATATAGCAAAAAATTTAAAATTTTTAATATTTGCCATGAATTAATATCTGCAATAAAAAAATTGTGACAAATATAATATATTTTTTTTATAGTGTCTATTGAATGTATAGCATCCTACATGCTTACAACACATCAATCTAATGGTCAGTTTCGCTTATTTTACTAGAAACAAATGCATACATTTGAGACTAGAATCAGTCACCATCATGGGTAGAATTTTGCGAATTATATCGGTGGATAAAAATTGCAAATTTAATAAACTAGTTTTGTGGATTGATTGCAAGCATGGTCTATGACAAGTGTGTTGGGATTTATGCCCTAAAACTTGTAATTGTAAATGGTTAAAGACTTAATAAGAATTATTAAGATAATCATTCAAGTTTATAAATGTTTTATATTCAGTGATATATTCGTATTGTGTAAGAACATCCTAGATTGTGAGATGTAATCTCATAATGAGTATATGATGGTCATATACAGAGAGAATTCATTTTGAAACGTGCAATCTAAAGAGTCCGGAGAGAGGGAACAAAGCTGGGTAGTTTGTTTGTGATTGATCTACTACTGCGGTCCATTATGTAAAGTACGGTGGTTTTATCCTAGACCGCTCATGTAATTGACATGAGAATGAAGGCACCTTATATGATGAGATCATATAGCACTGGGCCACGATTTATATGAATCTCTCACCAAGATCCGTTAGTAGATGAGATTCATATATAATCGATAAACGATGGCTATTTATAGGTGATCTTAATCCTGAGTGTCTTATCGACTCCTTCAGGTTGGATCGTGGCTTTTGATTTACCATAAGTAAGGTTGATGAGAATCTCGACCAATACCTCCGTATCTTAGAGTTGCGGTTTGGCTTGTGGCTGGGAAGGTTTGAACACAATAGTGGAATTCACTCCTTCTTGATTGAAGTAGATAAGTAGTTCCCTTAAGGGTTGATTCGAGGTTTGAACGATTATGAGCGCTCACCTTTTTCCGTGAGGAAGACAGGATTTAATTGTTTATTAGAGAATCAATGGTACTTAAAGGAAAAGATATTTCTAGATGGGTATAACGGACTTTATAACCCAACTCTAGTTATGAACTATTTGTGGAGGATCACACTATATGCAATTAGCTATATCAATGGATGCTGACACTTCAGATTGTATAAATACATTTACAGTTCTGAGAGTGTAGCCTCGGGTTTTTAGTGGAATAACTTCGAGATTAATAATCATGAAATATTAATTAAAGAGTTTTAATTAATATTACTAAGTATTATTAGAGTTCAAAACTGTGGGTCCATTAGGTCCACTTGCTAGCCCTTATGATTGTTGGTAACAAGGGTCACGGTAGATTAATTGGATGGTCCAATTAATAGTGTTACGAAAGTAATGCGATTTAAATAAAAGAGAATAATTAAATAATGTGATTATTTAATTAATTAAATATTTAATAAAATAATAAAAATTATTAATTATTAATTATTAATTCTATTTATTAAATATGAGATCATGTGATTAAATAATGACTAGGATAAAAGAATTAAAATAATTAGATTATTTTAATAGTCCAAAAGGTTACAGATTCACGTCTTTAGGGAGATTAAAAATAAATAGGATTTAGAATCATATTTTGACTTGGTCAAACTAAAACCCTAAAGGACTACTATATAAGTGTTATATAGTTAGGAAAAAACCTAACATAACACACAAGTGAAAAAGAAAGAGAATTCGGCCACCAAAGAGAGAAGAAAAGAGAAAAAAAAAAAAGTTTTTTCTGACTCTCCCCTCTTTTGTAGGATTCGGCCGGCGTTCTTTTCACGTGACCTCCATCTCTTGTCGTAATGTGCCCACACACACGTTGTCAGACCGCGGGTCATAGCTCGGAAGATCTGGTAGTAGATCAAGAAATCAGAAAAAAGAAAATCAAGAAAAAGGTATGTATTTTCTAAAGTCTTTTTCTGCGTATATACAGGAACTCGTTCCTGATTGAAAAAGGTTTTCAATATAAGAAAAAAAATTTAAACCCAATTTCGCATGTTATATGATAATCAAAATCTTTTCTAAAACTCCCTTCAAAGTGGTCTAGTTTCTTATTTATTACTTTGTTTCTCACTTTCACGTTACGTGAGGTGCATTCAAGTGGAATCAAGCTACAGTATGGCCCAAGCGTAACTATGTGATTAGGTATGATTGAAATAAGAATGTCACAGTCTGTAAAAATGAATCGATTATATATCAATTATTGCAACTTTCAATATGAAATCATTAACTTAGAAGGATGGGTAAGGATTGAAAATACAATAAGCTAGTGTTATAGTTTAATTGTAATTGTTTAGCCTATGACAGGTGGGAATTACAGTAGGGTCAAGTTTCTTATCTATTATGTTAATGTTAAGTGAGGTGCATTCGAGAAGAATCGAATTAGAGTAGAGTCTAGACATGATAAGGGTATCACGTATTTGATAGTAGCTAGTGTTGCTAAGTTTAGGAAAACTTTTGAACGATTAGAAGAGAAATATGGATACTACGTGAACTACCTTTGTGAGAAAGAGAATGAGAAGAAGCGGATCGAGCCACCCATTTCGCTTTGAGTCATTTATGGTGTAGAGCAAGCGCACTCCATGACTACACGTATTAGAGCGGTATTTAAAGAGCTCTACCTATGTTACAAATCATTGAACTTGAATGTGGAATGGAGGTAGTGATATCCCTTCATTTGCTACCGATAGTGATTTTATTGTGTTTGAACAACTTAATAAGAATGAAAAGTAAAAACTAAGAGAAGCACATTTGTGAGAAATAAAACAAAACGAGTCGTATGTGAATGTGGAGAAAGTGAATTTGATAAGAATTTTTAGTAGAAGGAGAGAGAAGAAGAAGTGTTGGAGAATTAGAGTTTATTAATTTTTTGCATACTCAAACCTGTACAGCATAAACTTTATTTATAGGCTTCTGAAGACTTGCAAATTAAGAAGAACAATGCCAACGGTAACAGTGTAACAAATTGCTAAAGAATAGGCCTAACACATTATTTTAGGAAGACCACTATCAAAGCTTAACTAAGTCTAACAATTAACCATGCAAGGGAACTAATTAAGCATCCTTATCTTCAAGGACGAAGGAAGGGTAAGCACGCGAGAACCGTCAATAATTTTGCTATGTCGCATCTTCAGGAGAACTATCAACCCATTGGACCATAATTTCTTTTCGAGGTCGATATTTACCTTTTTGGATAATCCTGGTAGCAAGCACAGCTGCTGGCTAAGGGAGAGTGTAATCCTCAGGAATGTCTACAATTGTAGAGGGAATGGGGTTTCCAAGCAGAATAGCATCGATGTAAGGTCGGAGGAGGCTAACATGGAAAACATCGTGAGTTTGAGAGTCAAGGGCAACTCCAGGGGATATACAACCGGAACAATGCGAGCTAGAATTTTGAAAGGACTAAAGAAACATGGTGCCAGCTTCTGCGAGGCTCGCTGCGCAATTAAGAGTTGCTGGTATGGCTGAAGGCATAGATAAACATAGTCACCCATGGCAAAACTTACGTCTCGGCGGTGTCGGTCAGCCAAGCTTTTCATGCAAAACTACGTGATTAGATAGGATTGAAATAAGAACGTCAGTCTGTGGAAATGAATCGATTATATATCAATCATTAGAAGGATAGGTAAGGATTGCAAATACAATAAGCTAGTGTTATAGATTGATTATAATTGTTTGGCCTATGACAGGTGGGTATTACAGTAGGGTTAAGTTTCTTATCTAATATGTTTATCCCCACTTCCATGTTAAGTAAGGTGCATTCGAAAAGAATCGAATTAGAGTAGAGTCTAGACATGATAAAGGTATCACGTATTTGATATTAGCTAGTGCTGTTAAGTTTAAGAAAACTTTTGAAAGGTTAGAAGATAAATATGGATACTATGTGAACTACTTTTATGAGAATGAGAATAAGAAGAAGCGGATCGGGCCACCCATTTCGAAGCCAAGATATTTATTCATTTCTTGGAAACTTTTTTATGGTATTATCTCGGATTTTAGTGCATCTTTGCACATGACATAAAATACTTATTTTAAATCGGTGTACAATTTTAAATCAATTGTTATGTTTGAGTAGTGAGAAGTATCCACTTGTGAGTACAATAACTGCTAGCATGAAACAAAAGTTTGACAAGTATTGTGCGAGTTTGGACAAAACCAATTACTTGATGATAATAGCAGTGATGCTTGATCTGATATACAAATTGGGTTATGTGGCATTTCGCTTTGAGTCGTTTTATGGTGCAGAGCAAGCACATTCCATGACTACACGTATTAGAGCGATGTTGGAAGAGCTCTACCTGTGTTACAAATCATTGAACTTGAATGTGGATAGAGGTAGTAATATCCCTTCATTTGCTATCGATAGTGATTTTATTGTGTTTGAACAACTTAATAAGAATGAAAAGTACAAACTAAGAGAAACACATTTGTGGGAAATAAAACAAAACAAGTCGTATGTGAATGTAGAGAAATTGAGTTGCAGCTGTATCTGTTGGAAAAATGTGAGCTATCAAATAACAAATTATATCTTTTGGATTGATGGAGAAATTCTTGTACAAAATACCTAATTTTCTCGTGCATTACAAAGGATGTGTTTACAATGCAAGTTTATGAGCTTCCATCATCGAACTCCAATGTGCATAGAGGTAGTAATGTTCTTTTATTTGCAATAGTGATTTTATTGTTTCTGAACAACTTATTGAGAATGAAAACTACAAACTAGTAGAAGCACATTGCGGGAAATAAAACAAAAGGAATCGCTTGTGAATGTGGAGAGAAGGAGTTGCAGTTGTATTTGTTGAAGAAATGTGAGCCATCAAATAACAAATTTGATCCTTTAGGTTGGTGGAGAAATTCTTGTACAAAATACCTAATTTTTCATGCATTGTAAAGGAAGTGTCTGCAATGGAAATTTTAATATAGCTTTTCAGTCCGCTTTTAGCATTAATGGTTGTATTTTTTATCCATTAAGTAGTTGATTGACTCCTAAAATGGTGAACGTGTTGATATGTTCTGAAAATTGGTTATAACTTTCATATCCTATTTTAGAACCTGAACCTCTAATTTAGAAGTGCATGTTCAAAATGAGGATAATTGTGTTCATAATTTAGCCTTTTATGAAAGGGTTGAAACCAATGAGGTTGACAATCTTTTTAATTTGTGTTTACTTAAATTTCCTCTTTTATTTACCATGTTAATTTAATATTGTTGATTTTTATTTTATATATATATAGAGAGTATGGAAGTTTAGCACTAAATAGACCATCAATTGATGTCCATTGTGTAAAAGTAAGAATCTTCTACATGGTATTGTTTCTTTTAGAGTAAATTACAATGGAATACCATGATATTTAGTAATATTATAATAAAATTATATTTTTCCTTAAATTATAACTTAATATTTTAAATAATTATCAATTTGGTCCCTTTATTTAAAACTATCACTTTTTAACATATTTTTACTTTTTTAACTCATATAACCCTTAACGTTTTCAAAATATATCAATTAAGTTTTTATAACTAAAATTTTGAATATCAAACCACGTAGAAAGTATACATTAATCATTTTACTCTTTTTTATTAAATTATTAAGGGCTAATTACACTCATATTCCCTCCATTTTGACTTTTTTGCACATGCTGACAACTTTCTCTTTTATTGTACAAACCTCCCTAAAAAAAGTTGACCAAACCGTTGACTGACCATAAAGTTAACGTTTTGAGCAAAAAGACTATTTTGCCCTTGATATCTTATTTTATTAATATTTTATTATGCTTAATAATAATTTAAAATTTAATTATATAAAAATAAAAAAAATTTAAGAACAAAAATTAAATTATTCATCTTCTTTCCAATAATAACCAAATTTTTTCATTAAATCTTCTTCTTCAATCAAATCCCAATAACAACCACCCAAAAAATTTCTTCTTCTTTTTCTTCTTTTTTTCAGATTTTTTTCCAATTTTTTTTATTCATCATCAACCAAAAATAATTTTTTTCCAAATTTTTTTTTTCATTAACCAAAAGCACACTCAAACACAACTTCTTCTTCTTCTTTTTTCAGATTTTTTTTTCCAGAGCTTTTTTCAGATTTTTTAGATGTGATCTGGTTCATTTTTATTTTTTTATTTATTTTAATTATTTTTTAATTGTTTTAATTGGTTTAATGGGAAAACGACGATTTTTCCCTTACTACAGAACGTCACGTTAACTTTATAGTTAGTCAACGGTTTGGTTAACTTTTTCTAGGGGAGATTTGTACAATAAAAAATAAAGTTGTCAGCATGTGCAAAAAAGTTAAAATAGAGGGTATGAGTGTAATTAGCCCAATTATTAAATTATAATGACACTTTCACCCTTCAACTTTTTATATTTTAACAATTTTATAAATAGTTCAATAAGAAATTGATATGTATTATAAAAATTTAAATTAAAAAAAAACAATTAAAAGGGATTAAATAAAAAACTAAATATGATAAAATTAATTAAAAATTTAAAAAATTTAAAAAGCAAAATTATTTATTAAAATTAAATAAAATTCAAGATTGCATACTTATAAAACTCAAAAGTTAGTTAAAAAAAAGTAAATTGTCAAAATATTATATATACATGTTTTAAAGTATATTATATTATCTATATATACATTATATATTATAAAATATGATATAATAATAAAATTACAATATATATATATATATATTATTATTATATTATAAAAATAAAATATAACAATAAAGTTTCAACATATATATAAAACACGTTTATTTATATATGTATGTATTAAATTACTAAATTTTAAATTTTATAAATATTTAATCTTAAATTTTATTTTATTTTTAATAAATAATATTACTTTTAAAAATTTTAATTATATAATATTTTATTTTATTTTTAATAAATTTTATTATATTTATTTTATTATTTAATTCTTTTTAAGTGTTTTTAAAAAGATTTAGCATATGTCAACTTTTTATTGGACTATCCAAATAGAAGTTATTAAAATAAAAAAAATTAAAAGATAAAAGAGTCATTTTAATTTAATACAAAGGGTAAAATGATAAAATTATATTTTTTATCTAGTTTGACCATTAAAATTTTGGTCATATAAACTAATTTGATGTATTGAAAAATTTAGGGACCACGCGAGCTAAAAAAAATAAAAATATATTAAAAAGTTTAAATAAGTAAAGGACCAAATTAATAATCTTCAAAGATTTTAAATTGTAGTGTAAGTAAAAGTACGATTTCATTACAATATAGTCAAATATCATGATATTCCATTACAATTTACTCTTTTTCTTTAATTGATTTGTTTACTAATTAATTTGTTCTATTCTAATGATTTAAGTTTAATTTTCCTTCTTCCTTTTTTTTTTTTTTCAAAGAAATGGAAGTTACAACATGCAAGCTTGGAATGTAACATTAAAGGATGCAATTCCAAGGCCAAGGATGGAGATTTTTTATTTTTTTTTTATATATCATTTGTGATGGTAATGGCTCGAATCTATGAGCGTCTTTACCACCAAGCTAAATTGGGCGGTGGCAGCAAGGAGATGTTTGAAGTGGATTGTTTCTTTAAACTTTGGATCATGTTCAAATCTAATTAAATCAATAATTTTAGGCTAAAAATAATGAAAAATGGGTTAAAATATATTTAAATGGGCTTAAAACTGTTAATAAGTTCGATTTTGACCAAAACCGAACCAACCCGTCAAATGCCCACCTCCATATATAACCTCATTATAATGCCACATAAATATATATATATATATATATATATATATATATATATATATATATATATATATATATATATATCGTATAGCCAAATAAGCATATAGTTGATAGAATACTTTTTCTTTTCCTTTTTCCTGAATATTTTCTTGCGTAGTAACCAAATAACATACCACTTATATTGGTAGCGATTCGAACATGGGACATTGTTAGACTGAATAAACATCTTATCACCGAATCACATTATGCAGTCATTAAATTTATATTGTTTAGAAAATGGTTTTTTAGGTCAAAACAACAATTGGAAATGAATTATTTAATAATACAGAATAGAATAGAAGAGGACATATCATGTTTAATATATAAACACTCAATCGAATATGGTATGTGGATGCCAAACTAACCAACCCAAGAGAATATATATTTTCAAGAGTTAGCTTTTGTACAAAGTTTCCAACCCCAACAAAAAAAAGAAATTAAAATATTTATTTAAAAAGCTACTGGTTCTTGAAAAAAATTTCACCAAAAAGAAAAAAACACATTTTATTCACAAAGAAATAATTTTTTTTTATTTTAATATTATCATTACCATAACTCAAACCTGAAATATTATTATATTAAATAAACGATATTTATAAGCAAACTACATCGATCGGTGATATAATAATGATGGTGACCGCAATTGGTTTCAATGAACTTGCACTCCAAGTCTCCAAGTGCTTTGTTTTTCATTTTTTCTCTGTGGTTTTTATTTCCAAGTCAACCCAAAGAAAAAGTCTAAAAATAGAAGCAGTAATTCTCAATAGTGATGATTAATCATCTACCAGATAAACATAAAATTTCAACAGAAACTTCAAAAGCTCAAACCAACCAGTATTATTTCTCATTTTTCAAAATTCCAGTCAACAATGTAACTTCAATAAAAGTCAGCTTTTTTAAGGCAACAATCACACTTTTACCAAAAACAAATTGACAATTTGCATCACAAATACAAAGGAAGAGAAGCAAAATATTTTAGACATCAAATGTACAAAAAATCCAGCTTCTGCTCTAAACATTGTAAATTCAGTTGGAGCAAAGGATGAGTGGAACAAAGTCAAAATCATCCTCCTCGAGTAAGAAAGTGTTTTTGAGTTTTCAGAAATAATTTCGACATGATCCCGCACGAAAGGAAAACAACTCTTTTGCTTTTATATTTTGCAAAAACTTTATCGTTTGCATCTGAGCTTTCGGATTTCAGTTTCGAAGATAGAAAATTATATTTATAATCACAAATCGAACACCCCTAAGTTATTATTCTTGTATAAAAAACAACACAAACAGCAGCATTCAATCAACAAGTATTATGCAAAACCCATAATAAGGAAGAAAAAAAAAAAAAAAGCCACCAGAGAATCTAATATGTGCAGCCAATTTAAATAAACATCATAAAAGATCATGAAGATTCATAGAAAACATCTTTAGCGAATCTAAAGTTCGTTAGATAGATCTAACATTGCAGTTTTCAGGGACCATCCCTACAGAGAGTTGATGATGCTGTGCAACATAAATTAAGTCATTCATATCCTCAAAATCCCATTTGATAGACCCAACTCTATAAGCTCAAAGTCACAGATAAACCCCTTAGAGGTAAACAAAAGATACCGGGCCGAGATGCATAAAAGACTAAACGACAAAATAAAACGCCACAAGTACCTCGAAAGATATTTTCTGTATCTATGTATATGTATGTAAATATATAATCAGCAGTTGATCAATCCAGGGGGCATGCAAAAATCACTCAGTGCAAGGGAGGGCGAGGAGCACGGGGACGAACCGGTGTCTTGGAGGGGCTTACCCTGTGTAAAGAAAATATAAGAATCCTTACAGAAATTTTACGTATATAACTCAGGAAAAAAAAAATACCACTTGCTAAGATGAAACAGTAGGCCAATATTACCTTATTGGCAGCGATCCCAAAACAGCACCACTACAGCTAAGAGCCGCAATTGCACTTTCAGCCTGCAAATGCAAAAGCAAAAGCAAAACATTGGATTAGTTCTTATACATAGCACTGCATGATGTAATCAGTCCAGATACAAAGCCAAACGTGTGCATCAAGTTCAAGCACACAGGAACACTGTTGAACACTGTTACTGCTCTACAACATTCGCTTCTATAAATAAAAAAAGAAAAGACACGTAAATGCAATACGCATCTTCTGTTTCTTTTCTGGCAGCAAAATTCACACACGAAGAAATGTCTTAAAGAAAATTGAATATACTATACTAATAAACTGATAACTTTTTGCTGACTAACATGTTCTTCAATTTAATTCATTCAACTATTCACAAAATTTGCAAGGCCAAAAAGAGCAGAAACCTATATTAGTGAAAAAATAACATCAAGTTCACATGTACTTAGCAAGGGAAGGAAAGCAGAAAACCAAGGCATTACACAGCTCAAGTAAGTCATCCAAGAACTTTAAGAGTGTTCATGAATCTAATAAAGGCATGCTTCAAACAGGATTTCACTTTGCCGTTGGTAAATCAATAAAAAAAAACAAAAATAGGAACCATAAAAGGAGAAATCAAGCAAGATTTAAAAAGCACAAACGAGGAAGGAGAAGAGAATATAGACACTTGACCATGAACCAGATCAAACCATATTTCACATCTTCAGTTTTGTTCACATCAAGTCCAAATAGATGGCGACAATAAAGGGCATGCAAAGGATATAAAATTAGAAGACATAAAATAATAAGAAGAAAAGGAATAGAAGCTACAGGAGCAACAGAACCAATATTAGACATTTTTAGTTGACAGTTTTAAGGGGGTGTGTGGAATTGCAGTAGTTTGAGAAATAATCACTTATTTCATAAGTTGGGACAAAAACAATATTTGATAAACTTCTCAAAATTCATTTATTTCGTAATATGCTTCTCCTATCATCGGGAGAAGCATATTATGAAATAAGCAAATTTAAGAAGTATTACTATATACTTTTTTTTTGTCCCAACTTAAAAAATAAGTAATTATTTCTCAAGCTACAACAATCTCAAACGCACACTAAGTTACCAACAATATCTAACCAAAACCAAGCAACAGTTGTGGCACTCATCCAACAAACCACCAGAAAAACTCCTAAACTTTAATAACTTTCTTTATGTACTATGGAAATGCACATTACACATTCCTCATGATAGAAAGAGGGACTTAATTCTAGCAACAAGATTGAAAAAAAATTAAACACACAATTTCGTTTATAGCGGTTCAAAATGGCGGAATAGTTTCTCCACTATTGTAAAAAACGATGCATCTCCACTCCATGAAAGCAAACCAAAGATGTTAAAACAACAAATTCAGTCAATCAGCCATCTACTCTCACAGCTTGCTCCAGCATGTAAAGCATAAAAATAAGAATTGTGCAACAAATTAGTGATACATAAAGCTAGCTGGAATCTAGGAACAGTTAGATGAACATGATAAGAGACATGCATGAATTGTCTAAACACAGGCGAACATAACACTTTACTATATTTAAATGCAGAACAAGTATAAATCACCCTTTTTTATCCTCGACTACGCCAACTGTTCTCAACACCCAATTGAATTTGAACACAGGACAGAATAGGATGACAAAGGACTAGGCATCTCAAGAGCTGCCAATGCCCAAAAGCATCATGCTAAAAAATGCACAACCTCCTAAAACAACCGATCTCCTCAGTTGACAGAAAATCCAAAGAAGAGCTAATCAACAATAGACTCCCAACAACTTGACCAACCATCTGGTGGGATGACTTGAGAGTCTTTCCTGCCCAATGAAAAGTTGGTTGCAAGAAACTCCCAACAACTCAATTAAACAAGTTGTGTTTCCTTTTCAACCCTCTGAGAAGATAAAAACTTTCAACCTAACCTTGTGACAGATAATGCCAAAGCTTTGAGACTCCTAGCCTTAGAGTTCCGACACTCAACAACCCCGCAGCAACCTGCCTAACACCTTGCACCTAAAAGGCACACCAGACCACTCCAAAAGGTTCAGAGATGAGAGGTTCATTCCAAAACCTTCTTCCTACCCTGGACTCGAGGATGCCTTTGGCAAAAAGGTGGATCTACCACTCTAAACATTAACCTCAAAGTTCAATTCAGACAACAGAATTAGAAGTCCCCCTTGTTTCAAATTATCTCATATACAATTTCAAGTAACTCAATGCAGTGAGGTTGACTTAACTAAAATAAAAATATAGTATGCAAAACTCAGTGTCACCTAGCAAAAGCAATGTGCAGAAGGAACTAAGAAAGATCTGGGACTACCAGAGCGCGTACTTTTGGCACAGTGAATGTTTCATTCATAATAATTGAACCTAGGACCAGTTATATCTCAGTGGAAGTGCAAAAAAGTAATTGGCAGCTACTATGACTTGAGATCCATGTGTTGACAACTCAACAATTGACGGCAGGTAACTAAGTTTCACCAAATTTTCACCAAATACTTAACTCAGATTGAGCAGATGTTATGCTTAACTAGAATGTTACAGAAAACACGCTACTGTTATGAACATTAATTTCTAGTTCATGCCTTCTACGCTGGCAGCATGATATAAATATAGACTTAAAATTTTTCAAATTATACACGCATAATTACTAATCAGTTATAACGCAATAACATATATGAATGAACAAAACTATATTTTCTACCATCTGCTCACAAATGGTTTCATTTTGACATTGTAACGTTCAACTGTCATTATATAAATTAACTCAAAAATACAATAATAAATAAACCAAAGAAAAAGAAAATAGAAGCTAAACTTACTAAACTGAGATGGAAGCTACTTTTTATACATGCCACATTAATCCTTAATTGATGACACTTTAAATTGTTTTTTTCCAAGAATATCAAAAATAGATCTATGAAAGCAAAACTTATTGTGCAAATAGACTACTGCCAATAAAGCATCCTTCATCTAACTAAGATGACACAAAATGCACAATAATGAAATGAGAACCTTGAAACATAAGAGCTCAAGGGATGTAAAAGTGTTGAACAAAGACCAACAAACACAGTGATAGAGTTGAATGACCAACTAATATGTCATGCTTTTAACTGCCTCAGTAAATAAATGTAAGAAGTTATATCAAAACTTTTGTGTAAGTCCTCATAATTAGGGGGCAGGCATACAAAGAAAAAGGGACTTTTCGGGTAAGGTTGAACTAATTCTAAAGACATCTCTCAATACAATGGTTTTTCAAGTGCAAAGCAAACACCACATATGAATACCATTGGGAACTCAACAAAAGCAAGTATAAGGAAAAAAGCCAAGTATTACCATTGAGAACTCAACAAAAGCAATACGAGTTGAATGCTGATAATCTCCAAGTAGCCTCAAGCGTTGAACCTACACAAGGAAAAATATTTAACATTAGACATAGTCAAATAATTTAAGAAAAACCAATACTATTAGGTTTTCATATAAACCACAAACCTCCCCACAAAATGATTCAAAGAAGAGTTTGAGATCTGCTTGGGTAATCTACATCAAATAAACGAACAAGTCACGACCAAATGCAATGCCACTTATTGCTCCTCATTAAATTCTAAAATAATATTGAATGTTAACAACTACCTTCTTGTCAATATTTGTACAATAGATAGTTCTTGAACACATCTCACGTTCATCTTCAGACTGGAAGTCATGACAACATTAGAGAGCCAAGTGAGGAAAAAGTTCAACGGCAGCACAACTAGGACTTATTCAATTTATATAATATAAAAGTTAAATATGAACAAAGAATGTTCATCATATAGAAACAGATACTATCAATAACAATAATAACAATAAAGATCTTACCCTTGGCAAAAATGTTGGGTTAACAGGTGCAATCGCAGTTTTGGAAGGCAGCACTCTAACTGGATAGTATCCAAGCATGGTCCCAGCCAAACTCAAAGCAGCCCTTGCACCTTCTGCAACCACATAATATTGGCAATGAGAACAAAAAAAAAAATGTTAGTCAATGCAAATAAAATGCATAAGCTTGTGAGAATACCTTCATCAGTGAACTCAATGAAGGCGAATCGGAGAACGGAGTTAGGATCACCGCAAATACGACAATCAACAACCTGTGGCCCAACAAGATGAAATACTTCCCAAGCATAAATGACAAATATCAAGCAAGAAAGGAAACATGAAAGAGAAAAAAATAAAACACCAAGCACCTGTCCACAAGCAAGAAAGAGCCCTGCAAGCTGCTCTTCAGTAACCTGATACACCAACAGTTATCCAAACATCAGTACATCGGAAAGAAAATCTAAGACAAGAAATCATTTTAAGGGTAAAAATGCAAAAACGTGGTAGACAATTGTTACTCTTTACCTGTTGATCAATGTCAGATACGTAAACAGTCCTCCTAATTACCTCCTCCTGCTGAGCATTGCTTGTTCTACTGTTCATCCTTCGCCTTCCTTGACTGTAGCCATTCCTCTTCTGAAAAGCATCAGTAAACCAAAACCAGCAACTAAAATGAAATCTTGTACATAGAAACAGAAATGAACTAGTTAAAACCAGTCATGGTCCATTTGATTTCTGAGGAAATTTTTATTTTTTAACAAAATCCAATGTGTTCATAGAGTATATAACAAAGCTCAAATCTTTGCAATCACTTCATTTCCTCCATTCCCTCAGCAACCAAACAGAGGCCAAATTGTCAAAAGGGAAAACAAAAAAGAGAAAAAATAAAGAGCACATACCCTTCTAGGAGTATTTCCATTAGTGTTGACAGAATTAGTGTTGATTACAAAATTGTTACCATAACCAAACCCATTACCACCAAAATACGCAGGATTGAGATTGAAGTTGTTGTGACCATTTGCAATAGATGGTGGCACAAATTCCTCAGCCAAAGGATTCAACTTTGACAACATCTCCACCAAATCTCTCATTTCATGACTCTTGTACCCGTCCAGATTCTCCATCTGATTGTCACTCTCATCTACATAGCCACCACCAGATTTTGGCATCACCACCATCTGATGCCCATTTTGAATCTTACCAAAGCTTGGTGTGACAGTGGTGATCATCCTCTCTTCCTGCTGCTGATGATGGTACTTGCTGGAGTTCAAGGTCTGATCATTGTTGTTCTGGGTCTGAAAACTTGATTCTTTGGTCTTGACCATTGAATCACTTCTGGGTTTTGATTTCTCAAGATCGTTTGGCACATTCGAGTCAGATGATACTACAGTGTGATCATCCAAATTCTGAGTCGATGAACCAATTTTGGCCCCAGCATTTTCAGCAACCGCCATGATAAAAAAAGAGTCTTTTTTTGTGTCAAAGGTTGTGCCTTTCTTCAGATTTCCCTGGAAAAAAACTGTTCTTTTTTATCAAAAAACGATCTGATTTTGATTATCATGATTCTCTCAAATCAAAAACACAAAAAAAAAAAAATTTTGACTACCACCCAGAAACCAGAAACTTACACTGATTCAAAGAACACAGACACCAGTCTTATCTAAAACCTCCCCATTCGATGATTGCTGATGATGATGATTATGATGATGGTGATGTAAGATACAAAAACAAACCCACAAAGTTTATACTGCAAACAAATTGATGGAGAGAACCCGAAATAGGTGAAACAGAATACAACTTTTTTCTCTTTCTTTTTTCTATTATTTATCTATACATAATATTGTTGGGTTGATATATATATATATAAATAATAGTTGGATGATTCTCTTGTAAAATAAAATAAATTGATAAAACAAAAGAGAGAGAAGGGGTTTAACAGAGGTGAGAGAGAAAATGAGCGAGAGAAAAGGTATTTGGTTTTGTTTTGAGTTTGTGTTTGGGTTTGGTGGGCTGTTGTGTAGTGTTGTGCTCTTCGGATCGTCCGTTTGTGCGCCTTCACTGACCTCTTTATGGTACCTTCCTATTCCTCTCACTACCTTCCAAAATTGATCATATGCATCCATTATCATACCATCCATCACACATTTCTATTAGATACGATTTTCGGATCATGTCACGTGCTATTGTTAACCGATCGTAATTAAATTTATAATACGTAACGGAACGTGAGTGATCGGAGTTTATTTACTCGAGTATCAGAAGTAAATCTTTTAATCAATTCATCTAAATCTCTTTTATCTTCTCATAAAAATCGTGTCATTTAGTACAATTAATCAATTATTTAAAAGATTAATATCACGTGACAAAATATTAATGATGAAAACGTGTAGGTTTTGAGTATGGAAAGACATTACTCTTAGATTTTTTTAGGGATATGGAAGTTTTTCTCTTAGTTTATCCATCTAAATCCTCTTAATTTTTTTCATAATCTTATCAGATTGTATAGTTAATCAATAAGATCGATATCACGTGGCAGAATATAAATAACTAGAGCGTGTCGATCCGAATATGCGATAGCATTTGTTTTCATATTTCCATAAATGACCATTTCTTATCATGATACATTATTAGGATGTATTCATACATAGGAGACAACTTTTACTTGCATACATGATACATAGGCAACATTCCATTTTCAAAGAATATTTTAAACTAAAGATTTGTGTAAATCTTGTCTTACCTTTTTATCACATGGTGAAATTAAAAAGGGCTTGTGTTGTGCGTGTTAGTGATACTCATTGTATACTGAAATCTAATTATTTAATTAATTAATATTTTTTAATAGTATATAATTACAAGATTAATAATTGTCAAGATCTATCGAAATTAATATCTAAATGCACGGTTTAGATATATACTCCTATAACGGGAGACGTCTAAATATATATGGTGGGAATTGAACCCTCAACACTGAAGTGGAAGAGAAATGCACTTACCACTTAATGTATGAGTGAATGTTTTAATTAATTAATTATTAATTAGATAAATCATGTGATTTACTCTTATTTTATGTCAAATTTTTCCATCTTTTTTGGTTGTTGCAACTAGCAAGGCCTTCAATTTTATAACCATAATATTATATGGATCCTTAATTGACTTTTTTCCCCAAGAGGTGTTCGTACCTACTATGAAACATGATATGTTAGGTGAATACTTGTAATCTTAATTTATCAATTCATAATTGAAAGTCGTTTTAATTTCATTTAACGACGAGATTCGTTAAATGTATATATATATATATTGATTGGTATTATAATGGTCTAAGCGTATGTATGCAGATAATAATGTCGGAATATATTTTAATCAGTATTTACTTATTATAATGTAATTTAGTGGGATGGATAATTATTCAGTCTGATAATATTTTGAATTTGCCAATATAATAACAATAATTCGTGTCTAATGTGACAGGATCAAAATGATGGTAAATTGTGATATGGTAACATGCATTGAATTGGATAAGGTTAGTCGACAACTAATAATTTTTTTTTTTTTTTAACCAAAACTAATGGTCATGAGATTGGTATCATATGTATTTACCTTTTATGCAACAAAGAATGTGAACCCTTTTTATCCAATTTTTTTTAAAAAAACAAAAACAAAAAACTTCCATTAACATCAATGCATGATTATAATGACTAATGAGAAGCTTATGATTTATTTTATAAAAGGAAAAATAAATAAAATTCTAATACATTTGAAAAATAGTAAAATATTATATTAGATTATTTATCCAATCTAAAATTACACATTTGACTCGCAAGGATTGGTTCAGTTGATTGAGTACTTACTAACACCTTAACAGGAATAAAGGTTCGAGTCTTATCAACAGTCCCTCTTAGTAGGTAATCTGTAAGTACCACTGTAAACCCTTACTTAGGCCTGTAATTTGCGTGCTATAATTCTGGACTGGGATAATCTCCCCTTATCTAAAATTTTTTTACTAAAAAAAGAAAAATACACATTTGTCGCAGTTGTATGTCATTTATATTCAATTAATTTGTAAAATAAATAAATAAATTCATGCTAACAAAAATGATTGCATTAAAATTATTTAAAAGGGAGATACACATTTAATAATTTTTATATTAAATTAATTAATCGAATAAAATTTTATATTAAAAACCCAATTTGGTGAGATTCTTTCTTGAAGTCACCACCAACCATTCATCAAAATATGTCATGCTGCATGTGCATGACCACTGATGGATGTGAGACATCATGCGATTAGATCAACGGCGATGATATGTGTGACTGATGGGAGCTTTTTGATCACATCATCCATGATAGATATCACAGCTTGCTGACACGTGTAATTGGTCGTGGATTGATAGAGTTACTTTGGATGTCTTTGTCAACTGCGGTGACAGTCACCAGTTTCTATTTTCATTTTTTCTTGAGAAGGGCATCATATTCATCTTTAGACCATACAACTTGTTTGAATGAAATATTTGCATTTGTAAGAAAATTCTTTAAACTCGCCTTCTTTGAGCTCCACGTGTCCCGTTTCGTTAAAATGATTTTTTCCGCATATACATTATCTGTATATCCGTTCAACAAAACTTTAAGTATATCTTCTGTTAAAAGTTTACGAACGTATTGATTCACCGTTTATATAATTTTTTTCAAATATACATTATCCGTACATCCGTTCAATAAAACTTTAAGTATATTTCCCGTTGAAAGTTTAAGATTATATTAATTCACCGTTTATATGCTAATTGGATTTCGACGACGAATGAAATTATCTATCAACCAACCAATTTAAAAACTCTAATGTAAGGCGTAAGTTGATCTGACACAGCACATCACATGACGTTATCTATAAATTAATAAAAATTAAAAAGACAATATATCGATTCAACATTTATTATGGTGCGTTTAATTTAATCAGGTTCTTATAAGTGATAGCTTCATGAACCAACTTCAAATATTTAAATATATCAGTTCACAACCTAACATGATGTATTTGCTAATCGATAATAGACACATATTGCCATCTGTTAACAAACCAACTAAAAACATATAGCGAAGTATCGATACGCTATCTAATATGGTGTATTTGATATAATTGAGTTTCCACACATGACGTTTGTAGTGAATCAACTTGAAATATGCATTAGATATATCAATTCACCTTATAAAATTCTATGCATATGGAAATAATTCAAATAACTAAACTTTCATATACGTCGCTACCATTTACCTAAAAACCTAATACTTTTAAACAAGTATCATTTTATCGTTTTATAATTTTCTTAATTGTTAACATCATATGTCATAAAATTAGTTGTTTCGATTATGATTTGATGCATATGATGTATTCTAGATTTCTTATCGTAAAAGAGCTTCCTTGTTTTTTTTTCCAAAGAGCATGGATTTGAGCCTCTAATCCAAAACGATGCCGTGTACAAGATGAAGTAGAAAAATGTAGAGATAAACCTGAACACTTGTGGACAATAGTAGAGACAAATAGTTCTTATCCAGCACGTGTGTAATTTGATTTATAAAACAACAAAAAGTCAAAAGACAAAAAAATATATTATCTGATCAATAAATGTTTTAAAATAAGAAAAATAAAATAAAATGGCCACGTCTTTTTTGAAATTCACGTCCTCATGTATTATTATTAGTATTTTATTTTGCATCATCAAGAGAGATCACAAAACATGAAGTCCAGTTGGAGGCTTAAATCCCTTCAAACCACTAAGGTTTAATATCTAGTATATATAAATATATTATCTCACCATTATCTATAAAAATACAATCTTGTAAGTAGAACTCTCCCGTTACTGAGAGTAGTAGTTTGGACCGTTGGTCCTAGTAGTTTTGTCTCCCGTTATTGGAATAGTTATCCGAGCCGTGCTTATATAATTTAATCTCGATTGGTCCCAGTAGTAGTCCAATCTGAAAGGTGTAAGATTTCAAAAAAAAAAAAAAAATCACATGATTGACCTGAAAATGGATTATAATTGAAAAAAAAATGAAAAAAAAACATAAACAAAAGAAAACTTTTTGAAATGAGGATATTAATGGGTTTAAATTTTAAAATTATATAATTAAATTTATAAAATTTTCTGTTAAAAATCTCATTTTGAAATTTGAACTGAGAGATCAATCTAATTTGATTTTTTTGAATGGATTGACATTCATATTGATTTTCAATCTAATTGAAATTTGAAAAAGGTTAGAAAGATAAATCAATATGTATTTGATTTTTACAACAATTTTAATATTTTTTTATACTTAAATTGACTGAATCAATGAAATTGGTTACATAATATAGGAATCTAATTAAATTTATTAGTATTATATATATATATAGGAATCTAATTAAATTTATTAGTATTATATAATATATATATATATAACCAATCGATTGATATAGATTGATCGGGCAGGTATTATATCAGATATGTATAGTTACTAAATAGTTAATACTATAAGTATCTTTATTAATAAGTAACGGAATCAATCCGATATTTAAAAAAAAAAAATTGATTTGTTCGATTCTTATAAATCAAATAATGCTACGACGTAGAATATAACTCATTATATCTCTGTAAATTGATTGAATTAGCCTAATCAGTTAAACAATATATGAACCCAAATCAACTTATTAGATTTATAAAAAAAAAAAAATTCGTAATAAGTAACGGAATCAATCCGATATTTAAAAAAAAAAAATTGATTTGTTCGATTCTTATAAATCAAATAATGCTACGGCATAGAATGTAACTCATTATATCTCTGTAAATTGATTGAATTAGCCTAATCAATTAAACAATATATGAACCCAAATCAACTTATTAGATTTATAAAAAAAAAATATTCGACTGATTTGATTTAGAACGATTGGTTGATGTTATTAAGTAGGACGTACATTATATATATATATATATATATATATATATATATATATATATATCTAAAAACTAAATCAACGGAATCCTTTATAAGATATATAAATCCAATTCAATTTATTAAAATTATAGAAATAGATTGATCGAACCATGCCACTGCATAAGACGATGTATGAGTAATTAATACTCGTTACATCTCAGGTTAGTAACTATACGGATCATTAGTAACTATATGGATCATGTATGTACGGTAGGACAATAACAACATAGTTGAGGAGAGAGAGACCAAAGGGTCTTTTGACTCTTTTCCATCTTTTTTTCTTTCTTTTGAATTAGTGATATTGATTATGTAATGTCATTTGACTTGTGGTTGGATGATAACCCTCTTGAAATGGATATTCATCGAGTGCTATTTACCTATTCTCAAAAGGTTAAAACAAATTATCAACTTTGTTGGCACATTTCAACCAAAATTTTTAATTACATCTTTACTAAATCTCAAATTTAGATATTTATATTTACTATGTCGATTATAAAAAATGACGTGACAGTTATGAATCGTTCCTGTATCATTTGGGCTGAGATTCTAGACCAAAACAAATAATAAAATATTAGATTAGGTAGCAAACAAAATTAAAATCCAAAAAATAACGTAGTTACCACCGTCCAATGTAGTTCGGTGGCAAAAGCGTTCATTCAGCCTGGCAATGTCCCAAGTTCGAGTTGCTAACACTGCAAGTGGTATATATAAAAAAAAAAAAAACAATTACGTAGTTCCTCTTAATCTATTATAATGCGTTTAAAATTGTTGTAACTTAATAAATAATTATTTATTTTATAAGCTATGAGAAAAAAAAGTATCGGATAAATTTTTTTAAATTTATTTATTTCATAATATGTTTATCCATAATCAACTAGAGAAGTATATTATAAAATAAAAATAATTTTTTTTATCTCAACTTATAAAATAAATTATTATTTTTTAAAAAGTAAATAACGCCTATCTCACCCGAGGTTTGTTCAATTATAGACAAAATTAATTTTTGAGTTTATTGATAAGACTTTCCCTCTCGTTAGTCAACTTTGAATTTTTTTAACAAAAACCTCTGATGATCGACTGATACATTTAACTAAATTTTATTAAGAGTAGAGAAAATATTTATTAATAAATAATAAAATTAACTCTATTTATAATTGGTAAAACTTTCGATAAGATCGCTCTAACCAGAATATTCTTAAATTACACGTTTCTCAAAACGGACACTAATAAATCTAAATACCCTAATGTAGTGGACCACGTAGCCCATTGATTCTCTCAAATTATGTTAGTTTGGACCTTTTCTTTTCTTTTTTCTTGAATGGACCCCCTTTGATGTGATCATGATCAAGCAATGGGACGTCCAGAGCCATCGAACTTTGGAGAGGGGGACCACCTTGTGTGTGATGATAGGGCATTGTAGAGCGATAAATCCTGGGCAATTGTCCTCTTGTTGCCACGCAATTCACATAATTTCTTTAGGTGGGCCCTACCTGATGCTGACTTTTTATACTCTCGTTTTTTGCATGTACAGTACAGGTATTGGAGATTATTGTATTCTGTTTTTTAATTGGGCTTCGAAGAATCAACCCATTAAGATTATTATTATTCTTATTTATGTTATATTTTTGAGTTTTGACTTTTTTAATCTGAAAACAGTATTCAAAGACCATCTTCAATCCGATATTTTCATTCGCCTTTTTTTTTTATAAAAAAAATAAAAATAAAAATTTGATATTGACAAGAACTGTTGTCACCATCCAAATGGCTGCTCACACGATAATTAATAATAGGATAATATCTTAACGTTTGATCATATTATAATAAAATTTTAAATTTAATCTTAATTATATACTAGTACCCTTCATTAGTTGAAGGATTAAAAATAAAAGTATGATTAAATTTTTTATTTAAAATGATAAAAATATCTATAATTAAAGAATAAAAAATAATATTAATTATTAAAATTAAAAAAATTAAATAATTAAAAAAATATTTTAAATGGATTCATCTATTTTGAAAATTTAAATTTTTTTAATTTTTAATTTTTAATTTTAATAATTAATATTTTTTTTAAATAGGGGTATTTTTATTATTTTAAATAAAAAAATTAATCAAACTTTTATTTTTGACCAGGTTAATTAAAGGAGAGTACTAATATGTAATTAAAATTAAACTCATAATTTTATTATAATATAATTAAACGTCAGAATATTCTATTGTTATTCACCCTAAATAATAAGAGAATCATGATTTAAATTGAGAGGAAAAGGTAAGCAAGGTCACAAAATTCCATGTCCATATTATTTTAAAAAAAATATTGTTCAATTTTTTTTTTTTTGGTGCTAAGGAGGGTTAAACAACCAACTAAAAGATTTGCTATTCACCTTATCGTAATAATATTTTGAGCAAATAACGCTTAAATTTATTTACAGTTTAATAAATTATATTCAAAATTAAAATTTATAGAAATTTAAATTGAACTTCCTGATTTGACCATCTAAAAACAATTGAAAAAAGAAAATACCTTCAAATTTAAAAGTCAGATATATTTTTTAATTAAAAACAGTTAAAATTTCAAATCCTAAATTAATCTGGTTCCTCATCATATTGAAATCAAATAAAAAAAATTTTGATTAAAAAAAATAAGATCCACCTACTGAGATGGACGGTAAAAATTTAATATGGATCTCCATCTCATCTCTCTCATCTCCATGGACGGATCTTGAATGAAGATGGATCTCAACGGAGGCTTCTCAAGCCTCCCCTGTTTGGTGAAGTGGGGAGACGAGCCTCCCTCTTTTTGGCAATGGAGGCTTGACCCTCCCCCACTGCTAAGACCCATCCATAGAGATTTTCCGTTATGGGCATGGAGTCTTTCTCCACCGTTTGAAATGAACAATAGACATCCAACCCATCTCTCTCTTTTTTTAAAAAAAAAGAAAAAAAAAATCTCAACCGTCCATCTTTTGATATGGACGGTTGAGATCCAATTTTTATTTTTATTTTTTTTATTTATGAATTAAGCTCCATTACCTATCCTAAAGATGGATAATAGAGATCTAAAGCTTGTCTTATTTTTATTTTTATAAATTTATTTTCTTACTTATCTTTTAATTTATTATTTTTAAATTTGAGGGTCATTTCATCTTTTTATTATTTTTAGAAAGTCAGTGTGAGCTTTAGTAAATTTCGATTCTGATTGTAATTCATCAAATCTCAAGTGGGTTGAATATTATTTACTTTAATATTTTTATTATCATTATTGTTATCTTATAACATAAATTGTCTATGTATTTTTATAAGGAATACAAAAATTATGAAAGAACAAAAAAAAAAGAATTTGGATTTCATTTAAATAATTTCCAAAATGTTAGTTAAAAAATGTATTTTATTTTTCGGAGAGCTTACACATTGCTTATTTGCTTTTAAAAAGAAAATTAGAAGTAGATAAATAAATGGTTGCAGCTGCATTAGATTCTAATATTTCTACTTTCATTGCTAGTTAATAACTTAATACAACAGTATAATATACAGAACAGCATGCATCTAATCTACCCTACACAGCTACACTGGTGATGCAGAGAGTAAAAACTCTGGCTGTAATCTCTGTAGAAGTATCCCACAAAAGGGACACAAAGGTTTTGAGATTTTTTCTTCAACACGAGATTTTGTCATCTGTTTGAAATCTAGAGGGTAACTAGGCATTGTAAAGAAAGACTCTGGTGCTAGTTTGTAAGTCCATCTATGACAACATTTGCAAAACCAAAGAGGAGTGGTAGGGCAAACCTGCATGGAGACGGCACATCGTACTAATTTGTGGGTCTGATGGACTCCGTCTACGTACTCCGAACCCTGGCAAAAGGCGGATTCCAGAGAATCAAAAGGGACTGATGCTGAACAGTAGCTACATTGCTCTTCTTCTGTGTCACTGGAGTGGATCCTGTTGTTCAGGGAAACATACATAATAATATAAATATCACTACATATTCTCGGACAAGAATTTCCTGGTTTGAATTTTTGAAATATAATTTTCTACGATTTCATGAAACGATGTCCTTTTGGTCTTTTATAAACTTGTACTATCATTTAAGGTTACAGTTCAGTTTACAGGAGTACCCTATGAGCCTCAGTTCAGGGACCCAACAAATTCAGATATATCAGCTGAGAACTGAGTCTGAGTAATTACTATAATTGAGTCCAAGTAAAGAATATTGAACCATGAGGAATATAAAGTTGAACAGCGTACCTCCTCTTGTGCTCTACAACTTCTGATGAAAGGACTTTCAGATCATTCTGTACATGTTCATGATTACGTGCAACCCACTGCTCCATTTGTGCAATTCCAACAGGATACCAACGTCCAGGTTGAGAAATCGGTGAGGCAGAATGGGAGGCGAGACATAGAAAAGCAGAAAAACTGAAACCGACAAGCCTGTCACGGAGTTCTCTTTCACTATTCGATAGTAATTCCATCCATGGATCCAGTTGCTCCTCTTCGGAACCACATAATCCTCCTAAGTTCAGAAGTTTGCTGTTAACTTGATCCGCCTTCAGCTCTGATTGTATTACACATCTACAGATGATATTGAGGAGGTGCAATCGGCGAGAACTGATGTCTGAAACATTTTTAGAGACACGTGACAGAATCTTTTCAGGAGATAGGGCCTCTTGGGATTCTGGATGCAATGTTGAGAGCCAGTTCACCAGTATACATTCTACAAAATTTGGTACAGATTGCTTGAAAGCCAATAATGCTGCTATGACATCCCAAACAACCAAAGGCTTATCTAGATATTCGCACTGTTTTAGCGACCAAAGAATATTGGCCCCCCAGCTAGTCAATTCCGTCTTACTAAAATCAGGAAAAGCTTCAAGACCATACTCTGGGAAAAAGCTTGACATGGAATCTATTTGTTGCCCACCAATCCAGAAAAACTCCACAGCGGCCTTCTGAGCCCTGAGCATGCACAGGATGCAAACCAATCAAGCTTTCACTAAAATATACTAATTTGGCTCAAATCAACAGGAGAGCTCAAGAATGTATATGTATATAATACATAGTAATTTCAGATCCTATATTTTTATATATTCTATTGTTGTTTGATATCCAGAATTATAGACATTCTATTATAACAATTTTTATGGGTGAAATTAATATATATTCTTTTGTTACATATCTTTATTAATGTTACACAATTATATTTTACTATTTTTCCCCTTCACATTCTTTTGCTGCTTGTATTTAGGTCTTAGGCTTTTATAAGTTTAATTGAGTTATAGCCCATCATTTCAGTAATTCCTATTCGGAGTTTCATAACCATAATTGTTTTACTGTAAATATTCCATTTGCTTAACTCGTTACATATTACAAAGGGTAGCTCTGGTAAAGCATTTAGTAAGAAAAGTTATTCACCTTGCCTCATACATGTGATCCAAGGTATCAAGATCAAAACTTCGAACCTGCATGCATCAAGTACAAATCTTATTTAGTTTTTGATTGCATGATACAGCTTTGCGTACTCATTATTTGTAAAGAATTGATCATACATAGATACAAGAAAGACAAACACTGTAAAGTCATGTGATGTTTCAGCAGAATCAGTAGGTCTACTACTCCATATTCCTTCCTGCCTCCTCTCATCTTTTAATATTCAATAAAAAAAAAATTAATTAAAATTTTTGGATGAAATAATTGGTCATGATAGGTGTAATATTAAACTCATACAACTAATTTAATTGAAATTAAATCCCTAAACAGTAAGCAATAAGAAAAGGAGTTAGACCTTAATGCTCTTGTTAATTGTAAATTAAAATAAGAATTAAAACAATAAAAAGGCTTCATGCTTCTTATAGAACTAACCTGAAACGAGAAAAGAGTTAAGACGCCAATGCAAAACAAGTATATGCAAGATTTCAAGAATTCTTTAAATACCCAGGAAGAAAAAGAAGACAATTCACTTTTGAGTTTAGACAACAAAATTAAACTGCTGTAGCATGGCTTGCAACAATACTTTTGTCTAGAGCCACCATGTGCTACTAATAAAAATTGTTACATTTTGATGAGAACCACATTATAAGAAGCTCAAGACTTAGGGGAAGAAGAGTAGAAGTGAAGTGGACTCAAGAAGAAGATGTGAAAAACGCAGCAAAACGAGGCAGTGAGCCTCGCGACTGCCGTCGCAGCGGCCGGTCACGGTGCTCACTGGAGAGAAAGGGTTGATTAGCGCGAGGGAAAGAAATATGAGGCAGTGAGCCTCGCGACCAGGCTCGCGACCAACCCAGGTCGCGAGGCCCATTGGACGCCAAATCTTCTGAATTTCCTGCACAGTTTAATTTAATAGTTTAAGGGCATTTTAGTCATTTTGCACTATTTCCTATTTTGTATAAATAGAACACTTATGCCTAGGGTTAAAGGAAAGATGATAGATGATGGATGAAATGTAATAGAGAGAAGAGAGTTTTCTCTTAGGCTTGTGGGAGAGTCTCCCCAAGATCAAATTGGTTCTTCTTGCAATTTCGCTTGTGAGATCCACTTGGGCTAGAGCTTGAACTAATAACCTAAGAACTAGACAGTGAGGAATCCCTAATAAGGTGACTAAACTCAACTTCTATCTTTACTTTATTTGTATTGTGGTTAATCTAGGGTTTATGTATTTCTTGTGATTTCGGATTTAATTGAAGTGTGGGTTGTTGTAAGTTTGGATTAATTGAAGTTATTGTTGATTATTGGTAAAATTAGGGCTTGTGGTGATTTGGGGATTTCGGGATAATTGTGATTTGGGGTGCTTTTATTGTTGATTGTTAGTGAAGTTAGAATTGTTGTTGGACTTAGAAACTAGGTCCCCAACACATTTCTATATTGAAGTTAATATAAATGTTTCCTAATTTCAATGGCAATTAAATGAGTCCGTTATGAATACTGGTTTAAAAAAAATGCAAAATTTTAATCTGCAATAAGGACTAGGTTCAAAATTGATCTCGTTTCTATTTCATCATGGTAAAAAGCTAACATCTCCACAGAAAAAGTTGCGGAGTTCCAGTGCTAACTATACAGTGAAGGCAACAGGCACAATATTGTTCAAATGAGGTCAGATTCAGAAATCCCAAACAGCAAAACATGGATGTACACAGATTCTGATACATTCAGTAATTACACATATGCACATAATTTAGTCAAAGTAACACCTTCTTGGTAGCCAAACATGTCTGTGTTTGATATTAATAGCTGAAAGAGAAGAAAAGATACTGGGAACATAAAATGTCATACCATTGCAATAACAAGATTTCCTGGGGACACTGCCACACCAAGGCAAGAGAAGAATACATCTGGAAGCTGCATCGAGAACTGTCATATATTGTTCAACTATAATGAAATATATTAAAACCAAAGAGAGACCACAAGGGATAACATCATACATCAGTAGAGCTCTTCAGACCATGAGTGGTTGAGGGAATGGGTACGTCGGAGAGGAAACTCCCACGTAATATCCAGCTACGCACAATATTATCCTAATGCCATCAGAAGGGAAAAAAAAAAAGAAAACATTGAATCAGGCAAGCAACATTAAAATAGTCAAATTCAAGCTATATCTTCCTTCTTTGGCCTGCTGATAACAGAGAGGACTAGAGGAGAGAGCTTAAGGATGATGCATAATGTAAAACCTTTGACAGGAAAAAGGAGAACAAAAGAAGAGAAACGTAGTAAAATACATAGTCAAGCTCTTATGTTTTGCATATCTACAGAAATTTTCTTTTGTCCATATTCTTTTGATAATCCTTATTAGGAATGTATCAATTTATTAGCTTACTCCTCAATTCACATCCACATTGACATGAGTTATAATAACTTCGTTAAGAAACTATATTATGTGAGATGGCCCAAAAATGTTAATGAATATTGATTTTTCGTTCTTTATCAACAATAAAGGCCACCCTTTGCCTAATACAGAATAATATAGGAGTGAACTGCAAGCATATTCTAGGTATTTAACAAAATTGTTAATTTTCAGTTCAGATTTAAAAGCCTGCTTATGTTGACGACTATGGAGTTTGGCATATCAATTAGATCTAATGAAAGGCCCTTGTCCTATTCACTAAAAGAGGACTCAGGCTGAGAACACGAGAGAGCAGATCCTAGAGTCCTTGAGAGTGCTACTTCAATTAAAAAATAAGGTAGAACTATATGGAAATCTGCCTTCCTAGGATCTGGCTTTGACAGGACCAACACCAATTGTTGCTTCTTTATATTGATCAAATCTAATATATGCCATCAAATTTAGGAAAAGCAACCAAAATCCCTTTTTTCTCAAATTATTCTTCAGATCAACCTACTGCAACTTTCAGTCTAATTTTTTACCACATTGCTAATATCTTGTGGGAAACCATGTATAAGAAAAATAAAAACTTTATATAGATAAGCATTACAATTGGCAGAAGACAGAACAACAACCAGGTTTAAATAATAATAACACAACTGAACATGATATTGGTACCTGACTACAACTGTACAAACAATGTCCACCGAAAACCCAAGCTAAACCGGTAACCTGATAAATCCTCAAATACATAAGCCACCATTCTAAAGCAGCAGAATATACAACAAGAAGAAGAAACTTACAACTTGGTCATGGGCATCATATGAGCCAGCTTTCTCAAATTTGCTGCTAGATATGTCACATATCCATACTTCAAAAGATCCAGATCCTTTGCCAACTGCTAAGAGGATTTGATGTGGGGACTGAACAGGCACAATAATTGAAAGAACCGAGATTGGGACAGCATTGACAGTGATAACCTATCAAAAAAATCAAAAGTCAGCTTTTGGCAAACTAATAAATAATATATTTATATCTGTAATAGATGAATAAGTTGAAAGAGTAAGAGCTACCTCCTTCAACAGGGAAAAGGGGGCTAGCTCAACTTCTGTTGAATTCAGCAACTCCTCACCATACACAAGCCAGATCCTCACACTACAAAAGAATAGAATAAACCAAATGAGTACAATAATTTGTAGAAGTTAACCTTCCAAACGTTTTGATGGGATTGATAAGATTATATTCTTCTTTCCAACAGGGTTAAACTAGTTTAGGATTCACCAAAATAAACAAAGGAAAAAGAAGGCAAATACCATTCATCGTCAATATGCATCTATTTAACAACCAGGTATGATGTTAGAATTGGTAGTTAAGGTTTCCCAAAAAAAAGGGTTCAAATTGGTGTTCTATGAAAAGCTCATTTTCATCCTATAAATTTGTTACATCATTTTCCTCTAAAGTGAGTGCAAAGGTAACACATTATTTTGGATAGATTATATTTGATAAATACAAAATATAACTGAACACCACGCAAAATTTTTAAGTGTTCGTTAGACAATGAATCGGCTGAAGAGCATCTCTGACCTAATTATATATATTATATTGACTAATCTTTCTATTAATTAGCTACTTTTCTTTCTTAAGTTATTTAGAAGAAAGATCCTTCCCATTTAAAGAGAAAAAGTTTAGAAGCTGGTACTTGTATACAGGCATACCGCATACCTAACTCACCTCCCATCAAAACTCCCAGTAACCAATAAAACCTGAGGATTTGAAGAATCAGAAGATATCATTGCCCAACTGATTGTAGTGATCCATGAATTATGTGCCTGGAGGAGTCCAATGAACACTGTACCAGTAGAAATCGTGCTATGCTCAATTGAGTAAAATTCTGGCGTGGAAATTCTCCAAAATGAAATTTTACCAGACCTCCCACCAACTGCCAATACAGAAAAACAGTTGGATGAAGCATTCGGAGGAACTGGACAGTTTCTAGATGATAACTTCAGGACCGGTGACCAGGCAACAACAAGAGAATGAAGCATTGCGCTGCGAGAGGCGTATTGGGCAGCAGTTAGCATTGGAACAGAGCAATTATTAGATATCTTTTTGACAGGTTTCTCTTTAGATTTAGACACAGCGATTGTTTGATAAGAACTTTTTTCTTTCAGCCGGCAAGATTTAATCTCAAAACCCTGAAAAAGAAAAGGAACAATCCTAAAGGAACTTATCACCCATATACCAAACTCCTTTTCAAGCCTAAAAGGCAAAGTATTAAACATAATTAAAAGTTATACTACAATAGAACAGGTGACAAAAAGGGTGCATGTGTGTTTGGGTGGGGCAATGAAGAAATTATATCTTGTCATGAAAAGCCCTACCCTTGCCATTTCAGTGGAGAGGCTAGAGCCAACATTAGTATCCATGTTACTTCTAGAATCGTTATTGCTGCAGAACAGTCATTACAGAAAAAAGTGTAAGTGCGACAGCAAAAGTATCTCATGCAGACAATTAACAATTAAAACGATTAGAAACCTAAGTATGATATAACTCCGATTTGGACCCACTTTTGTGCTGCTAAAACGATTTTCTTTGATCTTAAGCAGTGTTCTAAAATGCGCTAGGCGTTCGGCGGCCTAGCGCCCAGGCGGTTCCTCGGTAAGGGGATATTTTAGAGATTTTTATAAATTAAAGGATGAAAAAAATAAAATAAAAAATACTTTAAATTATAGGGGGCAGAATGATAATTATCCATCATTCAATGGAAATCAAGTACCTACTTGCTAAAAAAAAAAATATATCTAGGGTCTCTGTCCCACTTCCCCATCTAGTATCTTCGATTCATACTAATATAACAATAACACCTCCTTTTTGTTAAAAAAAAAAACTGTAACACCTTTATTTAAAAAAAAAAGAACTCCAACCGTCCATCGTCCTGCCACCTCCTCCTTCAACGACACCACCACCGCCGACCCTAATCTCACTCTTTTTTTCTTCTTTTCGGCCCTATCTCCGGTCACAAAGCCGTTTTCGGCCAAACCCCAGTCTTTTCAGGCTTTTTCCGGCCAAGATCCAGGCTTTCCCGGTCGTTTCCGGCCAAGATCCAGTCTTTCTCGGCCGTTTCCGACCAAGACCCAGTCATTTCCAGTCAAGATCCAGTCTTTCCAAGTCGTTTCCAGTCAAGACACGCGGCCGGCCGCAGAATATGGCAGATTAGGCCATATTCGACGCGCCGGCCGGCCGCCTAGAGCCTAGGCGGCCGCAGCGGCAGTTAGAACACTAATCTTAGGTGCCGAGTTTGGTTATACTCCTAGAGTTCAATACTACGTCTACTTCATTATTCATGTGTGCAACTAATTACTCCAACAACCAAACCTGTTTTTGTTCACTCAGTACTAGACTATAAACTACTGTCATACCTAACAATCTTAGCGACCAAGTAACTTGTAAGATATAATGTCTCAAGTAAAAGGTCACAAGAGGACCTCTAGGTTGAATACTGAAGGCCTTATCACTCAACCACCTATTGCAGTTTATATTCAACCAAAATGATCGCCTAATTCTAAATTAGATCTATTTGCAATGTAGATTTCTTTTGTTGTGTAGTCTTAAACCAGTGTTCTAAAAGGCGGCCGCCTAGTGCCGCCGCGTCGAATATGGCCAAATCGGCTATATTCCGCTGCTGGCCGCATGACTTGGCTGGAAACAGCCTAGAAAGATTGGGTCTTGACTAAAAACAGGCGGGAATGACTCAGTCTTGGCCGGAAACTGCCGGGAAAGCCTGGATCTTAGCCGGAAACGGCCTGGAAAGCCTGGATCTTGGCCGAAAAAGACTAGAGATATGGTTGAAAAGAAGAAAAAAGGGAGTGAGATTAGGGTCGGCGGTGGTGGCGTCGTTGAAGGAGGAGGTGGCAGAACGATGGACAATAGGAGTTCTTTTTTTTGAAATAAAGGTGTTACAGTTTTTTTTTTTTTTTTTTGAAAAAAAAAAAAGAGGTGTTAGAGTTATGTTAGTATTAGTCGAAGATACTAGATGGGGAAGTGGGATAGGGACCCTAGATATATATTTTTTTTTAGCAAGTGGGTACTTGATTTCCATTAAATAATGGATAATTATCATTATGCCCCCTATAATTTAAAGTACTTTTTATTTTTCACCTCTAATTTTATTTTTTTCACCCTTTAATTTATAAAAATCTCTAAAATATCCCCTTACCGAGGAACCGCCTAGGCGTCAGGCGCTAGGGCGCCGGACACCTAGCGCCTAGCGCATTTTAGAACACTGTCTTAAACTAATCCAGTCACAACCATAATCACCACCTAATTTCTCGATTAGACCAAATTTCAATAGCAAATCTTGAGGCAGAACGATCTGCTCTAATGAAAACAATGATCATCACCTAAGTCCTCAATTAGATCCATTATCTAAACTACTACTCTCAAGAAATTGCAGCATCTAATTTTTCTATATCAAGAATTCAATGCAGTCATCAAAATGGGCTTATTCCAACCCTACTTTACCATCAGCTATGAAACAATGTTTCCAACACAATATCAGGCAGATCATTCAACATTTTGTTCTCCCTTGCATCTATAGTTAGAAACCAGCAGGTTAGAAATGATATACCAATTTCACACGTTAAATTGACCACTAATATGATCGCTTAATTGAGAGAAAAATGCAATGTAATAGAATAAGAGATAAGGTTTTGGTTTAACTTCTATCCAGATGAAATTAAAACCAAAATGAGCTATTTACATTACACCAGATACATTAACTCTTCTTCGCTTACGCTCCTTTCTCGGTACCAAGTTTGAGATATCATCAATAGATGCATGCTCTGTTGCATCCTCCTAGTAAGAGAATACACAAAGTATTATCATGCAGAAACTATGGTGAATGGATCATACACATAACTATACCATGCTAATTGATGTTTTATAGCATGAATTAGCAACACAACAAAAGCAAGGTGCTTTATTCGATGATAGAACTTACATTAGAAACTTCAGCAGAAGCAATGTCTAACTCCCCGAAATTAACACTTGCCAGGTAACTGTACAATCCGTCTGATATATCCATGATCTATGGAAAATTGGAAGAAAAAATTGTAACTGGAATGACTACACATAAACAACAGATGTATGAATGATAAGCTTTTGAGATAAAATCGTCAAATCATTACAAAAGTGATTACTAAAAGCCAAGAGCGCACATGCACACAGGAGTATTTCCTTGGAGCATACCTCTATCCACTCAGTACCAAAATCACAAAATGGAGGACGATAAATCTTCACACGTCCTTCTGCAGTGCAAACAGCCAACAAGCACCTGTACAGAATAACATCACAAATGCAATTATATTCCATCAAACACAAGAAAGAAATCGAATCAGCTGCATTTCATGAGCTGGCAAACCAAACGAGAAAATGTCATGAAGCAGTTTCGAATTTCATACCCAGCGTTGGGCGCCATTCCAATAGGAGACCATGAAACTGATTGAACACAAGGACGCCGATCTCGATTCAAACAGGTGGATAACAAGCAACCACTAAGTAAGTCTGTCAACAACCCAATTTCGATTACACGCCAAATGTTCAATTACACACGAAGCAAACTTGACAGTGTAATAATTTATTTACCTTCTCTTTTAACCACACCAATCGAATACGGTTCACATTCAGGAAGCGTGATCAGGCCTCTAGGTCCATAAGGCAGAGCTGGATTCTACATTTTTATTTTTATTTTTTAAAATACACACAAAAGCACATCAATTAAAAACTTTATTGAATTTCATATAATCTAGAGCAAGCTTATTGAACAAAAATTCAAAATTTTCAAAACTCAACAACAGTGATTCAATTCCCAATTCAAAACAATTTAACAACAAAATACAAGAAACTGTACCAGAATGGTGACAAGATGACCAGAAGCGACGGCAATCAAGTTCTCTTCGGACCAAACGACAGCGTTTGGGAAAGACGGAGCAGCCACCAGCGCTGCCGCCTGGAACCGCGAAACCATTCTCGTGTTCTTCAATCTCTGTTTCAAATACTTGAACTAAATCACTCAAGAACATACAAGCAGCAAGCGAAAAGATGGATTATTCTCTCAGGCTTCGTTTTGTTGATTTTCAATGTAATCATAGAGAGATTGTGCGTTCTTTCATTTTTCTTTATTTGTGAAGAGTCTGGTTTTTAGAAGATGGAGAGAAATTTGGAGGGAAGTCGGATTTCGTATTTGGAGAGTGAAAACCCTAGTTCGAGTCTTGACGGAGGAAGTTAGAGGATTATATTTATATTTATATAGTTTATTTTCTTTACTACGTGGTTAATATCACCTACCTCCCCTCATTTTAAAACAAAATACAATTATATCCCGATAACTTCTTTTTTTAATAATTACAATTAATTCGAAATTTGGGGAGGGGACACGACTTAAACTCACAAATTTAAAAGTGTAAGTGGAAATAGTAAATCACTGGATCAACCTCAACTGATTTTATATCATGATAATTTTAAATATTTATTTTGTTAAAATTAAACATTAGAGAAGGTTTATGGTCTATGTCTATCTATCGAATCTATCTAAATATAAAAAAAAAAATACTTGTGATTCTTGATATAAATATCAATACATATTAGCTCAAAAATCAAATTTAACAGATGTGAAAAATTATTTATTCTTATGATGTTATTCACAAATTATTTATAATTTATATAATAAACCATAAATTACTTATAACATTATTTGGTTTTTAGGTTGTGTGGTATTATTCTATGAGTATTGACTATACTATGAATAAGTGCTTGCCTTGCCTTAATTACACACGGGCATAACTTGTGAATTTTTTGTATAAACAATTTGGACACGGTTTATTAGCTTATTTATATTTAAATTTTGGGAAAGATTAAAATACCTTAAATATTAGTAATAAATAATAAATTTGGAAAAATTAGAGAAAACAAAACAACAATAGGAATTTACTTCTAACATCTACATCATGAACGGGTTGTGACTGTAACATCTATAATAGGAATATATTACTATGTAATATAAATTTATGAAAGATAACTCAATTTAAATCCAGGTAAATACACGTACGTGCACATACATATATATAACACATAAATCACCATTTTTAATCACTAGTTTAATTGCCTTACGAGGCGATGCAGACCTTGACCTTGATATTGCCCTGCAAATTTGCAAAAGAAATATTTTGATTTGGGTATAAAATTTTGAAATTTACAGGATGTAGTGGTCAAAAAATGGCCCAAAAAGCAAAGACCCGAAGATTAACCCAAAAACGAATAAGACGCGGTCTAAAATAGGCCCAAGTAATGACCAAGGTCTATTACCGCTCTACGTTCGACCAAGTCAATAGTGACTAAAAGTCAAGGGATTTATCAATCAAGTCACTGATCTAGTCAAATAGGGCACTATCTCATCCTAACGGCTTTGAGATAATAGGGATCCCTAGTGTCTTAGAACAGGATCATCTAAACCGGTTTCAATTGTCACTTCCCTCACCCTATAAATATAGACCTATAAATCTGTCGATTAGCCATACAATAGTAAATGAATTGCAGCTATCATCTTCTGTAATACGGACAATCCCTAGTGACTAAGAGCGTCATTCCTTTGCGTGAATTAAACATTGCGAGCATCGATATCCAATGGGATTCGCAAAAATAACTCACGCCTCATACGAAACCGTCTACGAAAATATTATGATGGATATTTACAATTATCTGTAAAGTAGTCATTCCAAATCTAATTATGGCTTCTCGCTCGGTCTCAATTAATGTATCGTCTACGATCCCTTTCATCTCTCATTGATACAGCTCGTGTATATAGAGGTTGAACTCTCGTCTTTGACGGAGCACAATTGACTCTTCTTTATCGGAAGAGTCCATCTTGTATCCATACTCATACCTATTTGAGGGTTCCATTTGACAATAAGAAGAAAATTGAATATAATAATAAGATGACTATTTTGTGTTAATGAAGTGAAGTATGAATAAAGGATGATTGTGTTGATGAATAACTATTTATCAACACTAAATGAATAGTATCAATACTTTAATAATTTTACTATAATTCTTCACGTTAACTTTTAATACAGTAAAGTTTTAATAATTTTAACACTTTAATAATTTCACTGTAATTCTTTCACGTGAAGTTATACTACAGTAAAATTTTAATAATTTACTTGTCTTATTATTAACATATTGCAAGATATCAGACAAATAATGACTTGAACCAAAATTTTAAATATTCACTTAAACTTTTCTACAATAATCAATTTACAATAATCAATTGACTAACAATCCCCTCAATAAAAAAAACAAAATTGATTGGTATCCAGATGTGACTACACCTAAATGAATAGTATCAATACTTTAATAATTTTACTATAATTCTTTCACGTGAACTTTTGATACAACAAAACTTTAATAATTTTAAAACATTAATAATTTCAGTAAAAAAATTTCATGTGAACTTCTGATACATCAATACTTTAATAATTTCACTACAATTCTTTCATGTGAATTTCTGATACAACAAAACTTTAATAATTTCACTACAATTATTTCATGTGAACTTATAATACAACAAAGTTTTAATAATTTCAACACTTTAACAATTTCACTACAATTCTTTCACGTGAACTTCTGATACAGCAAAGTTTTAATAATTTCACTTGTCTTATTATCAACATATTACAAGGTATCAGACAAATAATGACTTGAATCAAAATTTTAAATATTCACGTGAACTTCTCTATAATAATCAATTGACTGGCATCAAAATATAACTGCACCTAAATGAATAATATCAATACTTTAATAATTTCACGACAATTCTTTCACGTTAACTTGTGATACAACAACACTTTAATAATTTCATTACAATTCTTTCACATGAACTTTTGATACAACAACACTTTAGTAATTTCAACATTTTAATAATTTCACTATAATTCTTTTACATGAACTTCTCATACAGAAAAATTTTAATAAGTTCAACATTTTAATAATTTTACTAAAATTCTTTCACATGAACTACTAATACAATAAAGTTTTAATAATTTCAACACTTTTATAATTTAACTAAAATTCTTTCACGTGCACTTCTGATACATCAACACTTTCATAATTTCACTATAATTCTTTCACGTGAACTTCTAATGCAGTAAAACTTTAATAATTTCAATACTTTAAAATTTTCACTACAATTATTTAACGTGAACTTCTGATACATCAATACTTTAATAATTTTACTATAATTCTTTAACGCGAACTTAAGATACAGTAAAACTTTAATAATTTTAATACTTTAATAATTTCACTACAATTCTTTCACGTGAACTTATGATACATCAAACTTTTAATAATTTCACTTGTCTTATTATTAACAAATTGTAAGGTATAAGATAAATAATGACTTGAACTAAATTTTAAATATTCATGTGAACTTCGCTATAATAATTAATTAACTGGCAACAAAATGTGACTACACCTAAATGAATAGTATCAATAATTTAATAATTTCACTACAATTCTTTTACGTGAACATCTGATACAGCAAAGCTTTAATAATTTCACTAAAATTCTTTCATGTGAACTTCTGATACATAAACTCTTTAATAATTTTAACACTTTAATAATTTCACTACAATTATTACACGTGAACTTCTGATACAACAAAACTTTAATAATTCACTTATTTTATTATGAACACATTACAAAGTATCAGACAAATAATGACTTGAACCAAAATTTTAAATATTCACGTGAACTTCTCTATAATAATCAATAGACTGACATCAAGATGTGACTACATCTAAATGAATAGTATCAACACTATAATAATTTAACTACAATTCTTTCACGAGAACTCCTAATGCAATTTCAACATTTTAATAATTTCACTAAAATACTTTTACGCGAACTTCTGATATATTAACGCTTTAATAATTTCACTATAATTCTTTCACATGAACTTCCCATACAGTAAAATTTTAATAATTTTAATACTTTAATAATTTCACTATAATTTTTTCACGCGAAATTCTGATACAACAACACTTACACTTTAATAATTTTACCATAATTCTTTCACGTGAACTTCTATTACAACAAGCTTTTAATAATGTCAACACTTTAATAATTTCACTACAATTCTTTTACGTGAACTTCTAATACAGCAAAACTTTAATAATTTCACTTGTCTTATTATCAACACATTGCAAGGCATCAGACAAATAATGACTTAAACTAAAATTTTAAATATTCACGTGAACTTCTCTACAATAATCAATTGACTAGTATCAAGACACCTAAATGAATAGTATTAATACTTTAATAATTTTACTACAATTCTTTCTCGTAAACTTCAAATACAGTAAAGCCTTAATAATTTCAACACTTAAATAATTTCAATAAAATTCTTTCATGTGAACTTCTGATATATTAACACTTTAATAATTCCAACAAATTAATAATTTCACTACAATTTTTTCACGTGAATTTCTGATGCAATAAAACTTTAATAATTTCACTACAATTCTTTCACGTGAACTTCTGATACAGCAACACTTTAATAATTTCAATATAATTCATTCACGTGAACTTATGATACAACAAAACTTTAATAACTTAAACACTTTAATAATTTCACTACAATTCTTTTACGTGAATTTCTGATACAGCAAAGCTTTAAAAATTTCATTTGTCTGATTATCAACACATTACAAGATATGAAACAAATAATGACTTGAACCAAAATTTTAAATATTCACATGAACTTCTCTATAATAATCAAGTGACTGGCATCAAAATATGACTACACCTAACTGAATAGTATCAATACTTTAATAATTTCATTAAAATTCTTTCATGTGAACTTCTAATACAGTAAAACTTTAATAATTTTACTGTAATTATTTCACGTGAACTTCTGATACAACAGCACTTTAACAATTTCAACATTTTAATAATTTCACTATAATTTTTTCACATGAACTTCTGATACAACAAAGCTTTAATAGTTTCAACACTTTAAAAATTTTACTACAATTGTTCCGTGTGAACTTTTGATGCAGAAAAGTTTTAATAATTTCACTTGTGTTAATATCAACATATTGTAAGGTATCATATAAATAATGATATGAACCAAAATTTTAAATATTCACGTGAACTTCTTTATAATAATCAATCGACAAGCATCAATATGTGACTATACCTAAATAAATAGTATCAATACTTTAATAATTTCACTACAATTATTTCACGTGAACTTCTGATACAACAAAACTTTAATAATTTCCAAACTTTAATAATTTTACTAAAATTCTTTCACATAAACTTCTGATATATCAACACTTTAATAATTTCACTACAATTCTTTCACGTGATGTAGCAAAACTTCAATAATTTCACTGCAATTCTTTCACGTAAACTTTTGATACAACAACATTTTAATAATTTCAATATAATTCTTTCATGTGAACTTCTAATACAACAAATCTTTAATAATTTCACTATAATTCTTTCGCATGAACTGCTAATACAATAAAGTTTTAATAATTTCATTTGTATTATTATCAACATATATTGGAAGGTATCAGACACATAATGACCTGAACAAAAATTTTAAATATTCAAGTGAACTTCTCTGTATAATCAATTAACTCGCATCAAAATATGACTATACCAAAATAAATATTATTAATACTTTAACAATTTCACTACAATTCTTTCACGTGAACATCAAATACAGTAAAACTTTAATAATTTCACTAAACTTCTTTCACATGAACTTAAGATACATCAACACTTTAAAAATTTTAACGCTTTAATAATTTCAATACAATTCTTCATGTGAACTTCTGATACATAAAAGCTTTAATAATTCGTTTGTTTTATTATCAACACATTGCAAGGTATCAGACAAATAATGATTTGAACTAAAATTTTAAATATTCACGTGAACTTCTCAACAATAATCAATAGTCTGATATCAAGATATTACTACACCTAAATGAATAGTATCAATACTTTAATAATTTCACTACAATTATTCCACGCGTACTTCTGATACAACTAAACTTTAATAAGTTCAATACTTTAATAATTTCACTAAAATTCTTTCACGTGAACTTCTGATACAACAAAACTTTAATAATTTCAATACTTTAATAATTTTACTACAATTCTTTCATGTGAACTTCTGATGCAGCAACACTTTAATAATTTAGCTATAATTATTTCACGTGAACTTTTGATACAACAAAACTTTAATAGTTTCAACCCTTTAATAATTTCACTATAATTTTTTTACGTGAACTTCTAATATAGCAAAACTTTAATAATTTCACTTATTTTATTATTAACGCACAAGATGTCAGACAAAAGAACCAAAATTTTAAATATTTACGTGAACTTCTCTAAAATAATCAATTGACAGGTACCAAGGTGTGACTACACTTAAATGAGTAGTATCAACACTTTAATAATTTCACTAAAATTCTTTCACATGAACTTCTAATATATCAACACTTTAATTATTTCACGTCAACTTCTGATAGAACAAAACTTTAATAATTCACTTATATTATTATCAACACATTGCAAAATATCAGACAAATAATGACTTGAACCAAAATTTTAAATACTCTTGTGAACTTCTCTACAATAATCAATAAACTGACATCAAGATGTGACTACACCTAAATGAATAGTATCAACACTTTAATAATTTCACTACAATTCTTTCACTTGAATTTCTAGCACAACAAAACTTTAATAATTTTAACATTTTAATAATTTCACTAAAATACTTTCACATGAACTTCTGATACAACAACGCTTTAATAATTTCACTACAATTCTTTCACGTGAACTTCTGATATAATAAAATTTTAATAATTTTAATAATTTCACTATAATTCTTTCACGTGAAATTATGATACAGCAACACTTACACTATAATAATTCCACTACAATTATTTTACGTGAACTTCTGATGCAGCAACACTTTAATAATTTAACTATAATTATTTGACGTGAACTTCTGATACAACAAAATTTTAATAGTTTCAACACTTTAATAATTTCACTATAATTTTTTCACGTGAATTTCTGATATAGCAAAGCTTTAATAATTTCACTTGTCTTATTATCAACACACAAGGTGTGAGCCAAAAGAACTAAAATTTTAAATATTTACGTGAACTTCTTTAAAATAATCAATTGACTAGTATCAAGATGTGACTATACCTAAATGAATAGTATCAATACTTTAATAATTTCACTACAATTCTTTATGTGAACTTCTGATACTGCAAAGTTTTAATAATTTCAACACTTTAATAATTTTACTAAAATTCTTCCACGTGAACTTCTGATACATCAATACTTTAATAATTTCATTACAATTCTTTCACGTCAACTTCTGTTACAGTAGCACTTTAATAATTTCACTGTAATTTTTTTTTTTACGTGAACTTTTGATACAGCAACACATTAATAATTTCACTATCATTATTTCATGCGAACTTCTCATACAACAATGTTTTAATAATTTTAACACTTTAATAAATTCACTGCAATTCTTTCACGTGAATTGCTGATACAATAAAACTTTAATAATTTCACTTGTCTTATTATCAATACATTGCAAGTTATCAGACAAATAATAACTTGAACCAAAATTTTAAATATTCATGTGAATTTCTTTACAATAATCAATTGACTGTCATCAAGATGTGATTACACCTAAATGAATAGTATCAATACTTTACTAATTTCACTACAATTCTTTCACGTTAACTTGTGATGTAACAACACTTTAATAATTTTACTACAATTCTTTCACGTGAACTTTTGATACAACAACACTTTAGTAATTCCAATATTTTAAGAATTTCACTATAATTCTTTCATATAAACTTTTGATACATAAAAACTTTAATAAGTTCAACATTTTAATAATTTCGCTAAAATTTTTTCTCATGAACTTCTGATACAATAACACTTTAATAGCTTCAACATTTTAATAATTTTACTATAATTCTTTCACGTGAACTTCTTATACGACAAAATTTTAATAATTTCAATACTTTAATAATTTCACTACAATTTTTTCACTTGAACTTCTGATACGGCAATACTTTAATAATTTCACTAAAATACTTTCACGTGAACTTTTAATTCATAAACTTTTTAATAATTTCACTACAATATTCTTTCACGAGAGCTTTTGATACAGTAAAACTTTAATAATTTAAATACTTTAATTTTACTATAATTGTTTTACATGAACTTCTAATACAGTAAAACTTTAATAATTGACTTGTCTTGTTATCAACACATTGCAAGATATTAAACAAATAATAACTTGAACCAAAATTTTAAATATTTATGTGAACTTATCTACAATAATCAATTGACTGTCATCAAGATGTGACTACACCTAAATGAATAATATCAATACTTTAATAATTTCACTACAATTCTTTCACGTGAACTTCTGATACATCAACACGTTAATAATTTCAACACTTAAGTAATTTCACCACAATTCTTTCATTTGAACTTCTGATACAACAACACTTTAATAATTTCACTACAATTTTTTCATGTGAACTTCTAATACAACAAAACTTTAATAATTTAACACTTTAATAATTTCACTGTAATTCTTTCACGTTACTTCTGATACAACAAAGCTTTAATAATTTCAACACTTTAATAATTTCACTAAAATACTTTCATGTGAACTTCTGATTCATCAACTTTTTAATTACAATATTCATTCACGGAAGCTTCTAATACAGTAAAACTTTAATAATTTCAATACTTTAATAATTTTACTACAATTTTTTCACGTGAACTTCTGATACAGCAAAACTTTAATAATTGACTTGTCTTATTATCAACACATTGCAAGATATCAGACAGTTAATAATTTGAAACAAAATTTTAAATATTTACGTGAACTAATCTACAATAATCAATTGACTGTTATCAAGATGTGACTACACCTAAATGAATAATATCAGTATTTTAATAATTTCACTACAATTTTTTCACTTGAACTTATGATACAACAAATTTTTAGTAATTTCAATACTTTAATAATTTTACTATAATTCTTTTACGTGAACTTCTTATACAACAAAACTTTAATAATTTCAATATTTTAATAATTTCACTACAATTTTTTCACTTCAACTTTTGATACGGCAACACTTTAATAATTTCATTAAAATATTTTCACGTGAACTTCTAATTCATCAACTTTTTAATAACTTCACTACAATATTCTTTCACAAGAGCTTCTGATACAGTAAAACTTTAATAATTTCATTACAATTTTTTTACGTGAACTTCTGATACAGCAAAACTTTAATAATTGACTTGTCTTATTATTAACACATTGCAACATATCAGACAAATAATAACTTAAACCAAAATTTTAAATATTTACGTGAACTTATCTACAATAATCAATTGACTGTCATCAAGATGTGACTACACGTAAATGAATAATATTAATACTTTAATAATTTCACTACAATTATCAATACTTTAATAATTTCACTACAATTCTTTCACGTGAATTTTAGTACAACAAATTTTTAATAATTTCAATACTTTAATAATTTTACTACAATTTTTTCACGTGAACTTCTGATATATCAACACGTTAATAATTTCACCACAATTCTTTCATTTGAACTTCTAATATAACAACACTTTAATAATTTCACTACAATTCTTTCACGTGAACTTCTGATACCACAAAACTTTAATAATTTTACTGTAATTCTATCACCTGAACTTTTGATACTGCAAAACTTTAATAATTTTGCTAAAATTCTTTTACGTGAACTTCTGATATAACAAAACTTTAATAATTTCAACACTTTAATAATTTCACTAAAATACTTTCAGGGGAACTTCTGATTCATCAACTTTTTAATAATTTCACTACAATATTCATTCATAGGAGCTTCTAATGCAGTAAAAATTTAATAATTTCACGTGACTTCTGATATAGTAAAACTTTAATAATTTTAATACTTTAATAATTTCATGTGACTTCTGATATAGTAACACTTTAAGTATTTCAGCACTTTAATAATTTCACTATAATTCTTTCACATAAATTTCTGATAGAGCAAAACTTGAATAATTTCACTACAATTCTTTCACTTGAACTTTTGATATAACAAAATTTTAATAATTTTGTTTGTCTTATTATCAACACATTGTAATGTATCAGACAAATAATGACTTTAACCAAAATTTTAAATATTCACGTGAACTTCTCTTCAATAATAAATTGATTGTCATGAACATGTGACTATATCTAAATGAATCGTATCAATATTTTAATAATTTAACTATAATTCTTTCACGTAAACTTGTGATACAGCAAAACTTTAATAATTTCAACACTTTAATAATTTCATTACAATTCTTTCAAAAGAACTTCTACAACAACACTTTAATAATTTCAACGCTTTAATAATTTCACTATAATTCTTTCATGTGAATTTCTGATACATACAAAGCTTTAATAATTTTAACTCTTTAATAATTTCACTACAATTCTTTCTCGTAAACTTCTGATACAGCAAAGCTTTAATAATTTCACTCAAATTCTTTCACGTCAACTTCTTATACATCAAAGCTTTAATAATTTCACCACAATTCTTTCACGTGAACTTCCGATACAGCTACACTTTAATAATTTCTCTACAATTCTCCCCTATAATTTCACTATAATTTTAATACATCTTCACAATTCTTCTAATTTTGCTATTGGTAGGAAATCGCAGTGAAACGTATCTTTCAGGAAATGCATGGTAAACCATTTAGATTGGTAGCATATTGGGCAATTGTGAAGGACATTGTAAAGTGATATAATTATGTGGAAGGTGTGAAAGGAGAACAACATAATGGTGATACTAACAACTATCGGTTTGGCATGAACTTAGAAAATTTAGGTGCCGATGATTGTAGGAGATCACCCCATAGATGTCCATCACTGAGTGCAGTCAATCTTAGTGATAATTGTTCACCGTTTAGTCAATCTAAAGGACTTGAATGTCCCCCTAGACGTAAAACGTCAAAAGCTAAAAAAACAAAAGGCAATAATTTAAATTTGTTATCTGAGGATATTCTCAGATATGAGACTAGGAGTAACGAATTATATGAACGTGATGTAGCGTTCATGGTAGCCGCAGAAGAAAGAAAAAGAAATTTTGTTCATGAGATGGAAGAAAGAAAATTAGAATTTGCACAACAGAGCTTGCAAAGAGGGAAAAACAACGAGTAATAAAAGAACAAAATTTTGAATCAAAAAATATAATTTGCGATCCAAACTCATTGCTCTGAGATGAAACAAAAATTTGGCTATTAAAGCAAAAAAAAGGAGACAATAAGAAAAAATAATGATGGTATTTGTAGTAGTGGTTGATCATATACCGTAGTTTTTAAATATTGTATTATTATTGTTGTAATTCAATTGTAATAATTTTTAATTAATATTATTGTTTTGTTTAAATTGATTATAATTTGTTAAATAATTATTGATAGGATTGATATTTAAAATTTATTATATAATTTATAATATATATATATATATATATATATATATATTATATTTTAATGAAAAGTAATGATTGTTTGAAAAAAACGTAAAAAGGTGGATACAATTTATTCATTTTCAATTTAGTTGTATTGTGAGAAAAAAAGACCTATTGTGATATGATCCAAATGGAAAAACCCAATTTTTACAAATGAAATCTATAAATGGTGATGAAGCACCAAATGGGTCTTGTGTTTGGGTCTCATGCATTGTGAATTCTCTTAGAATGACTCTAGAGTATTTAAAAAAAAAAAAAAACAAATGGTTGTAGAGTTAATTTCATCTTTAAATTTTTTGATAAATCAAATTGAGTTGGATTCTCTTATAGTGATATAGAGTTTTACTCATTAGTTATTGATGATATTCAATTGTTTTTTTTTTTGACATACTATTTGCAGTGATGGCGATTCGAACCTGTGATATTGTCAGGCTGAATGAGCACCTTTATGACCGAATCATATTGGGTGGTGGTGATGATATTCAATTTTTGTTGTCCACTTTACTAATATATTTCTTGACATTTTATTTCACGCACATAAACTTTTATTTCCCAAATATTGATTAAAAATGCCTATTGATGTTCTGCCACTTTCAAAACAAGAAAAAGAAAAAGAAAACAATCTTCAGTGCAATTCATAAAAATTCAAAGAATCAAGAAAAAATCAAAGGAGTTATATAAAAAGTAATAAAAACAAAGAAAAATTGCACAAATTTCTTTCTGAATTTAAGTAATATTACACATAATGATAATTTTTATTATAATTATATAAAATCGGTTGACTATAGTTATATTTTACATTTTACATTGTAAAAATAAAAAAAATTATTTATTAATACGATTGTTAGTGAAATTAATTTATTTATACTTTAAGAATTTAACTTTTTTAATAGTAAGTTTGTCTTAGTTAATAGTTTTAAAACTTGTGTAAAGAGTCTCTTCAATTCAAAAAAAAAAAAGTTATTTAATAAACATTTTTACCCTTAAATTATTTAATCAACCATTAGTCAATGGATTTAAGGGGATATTGATATAATTATGGTAAAATGTATCATCAGATACAATATTATCTAAATGTTTGGCCGTTTGTGCAATTGTTTCTAAAAACAATTACCTTATCGGCACTTCAAGAGAAAATCGGGTTTCTCATAAATGGGCCAAATTCAAATGCGGGGTTTACTGCCAAAGGCCCATTAAAAGCCCACGAAGAGTTGATTAAATAAATGGCGATCAAAATAAAAAACCCTAGACCCTCTTTTAACGTTTATAAAACCCTAACATTTCAACCACTCTCTCTCTCTCGAACGCAGCAGCACAACCAAACAGCAGCCTCTCTCTCTCTCTCTCTCTCTCCCTCTCAGGTACCCCTCTCTGTCAATCTCTCCATTTTTCATACTAAGATCTGTTTTTGTTTCGTATTTTGTTTCGATTTGATTCAATAATCTCTGAATCGGTTAAAACAATCTCTGCAGATCAGTTTTCAACATCACAGACGGACAATGTCGACCGGAGAGATCGCTTGCTCCTACGCCGCCATGATCCTTCACGACGACGGCATCCCCATCACCGTAAATAGTCACTCTCTTCTGTTTTAGTTTTGTTTTCTTTTTATATTTGGTGAAGAAATGTTTTTCCTTTTCTTGGTTTTTTGGTTTTAGTTGTTTTTATTCTGGGTTTTTATATTGTTCAATTGTTGAAGGTTTTTTTTTTTTGGTTTTTGGAAACAATAGGCAGATAAAATTGCGGCTTTGGTGAAGGCAGCCAACGTGGCAGTGGAGTCCTACTGGCCCAGCCTCTTCGCCAAGTTGTCTGACAAGAGAAACTTGGGCGATCTCATCGCAAATGTTGGCTCTGGTGGTGGTGGCGCAGCAGTCGCTGTCGCTGCTCCTGCTGGTGGTGCAGGTGGCGCAGCTGCTGCTGCTGCTCCGGCTGTTGAGGAGAAAAAGGTATGGTTTTGTGCCACTTGATGTTGCTTTTGTAATTTGGATGAAAAGTTGATTATTTTTATCTGTATTTAGTCACTTTGATTGAATTTGTTCCATTTTGTTGTGTACAGGAAGAACCAAAGGAAGAAAGCGATGACGACATGGGATTCAGTTTGTTTGACTAGGCATCAGTTGAGTTTGAATTTTGTTTTTGTTTTGTTGCATTTTAGGACCCATTTCAGCGGTTATATTTTTGTTTTGTGTTTCTAAATGTTCAAAATCCCAAGTGGTGTATGTTGACATTATTCTTAAATACATTGAGGAAGTTTCAAATTAGAAGATGGAAAAGTAATCATTTTTCTTATTTTTCATGGTTTCTTTATGTAGTTACTGCATTTTCGTTGAGAAGTTATTTCCTTTAGTTCTTGCCATTGAACTATTCTTGTTTTAGGATATGTATTTTGTGTGTGATAGTAATCTTGCCATTGGGTTCTAGACTTTCCTATCAGTTTGTCTAGTTAATGCTTTGCTTTTAAGTTTAAAAGTGATTCTAAATAGGTAAAGCTCACATTATGTGTTAGTGATTTACCATAGTGACTTGTGAATGCAAAGCTTAGTGCTTTTGAGAAATTGATTTTAGGAAGAAGCATTCCACTTAAATTGAATTTTATAAATGTGGCTACACTAATAACCCAATTTATCTTATGTTTATAAGATATACTTGTGAAAGTAACATTGTATTGAGTATTATTATTATTCCTTTCTTTTAGTATTAAAGCTATAACCATTTACTAAGAATGGTCTTTTTGCTTTTTGGCCGGTTGTGATGGCTGATATGTGTATTTATATTGGAATTCTGTTTCCCTCGCTTTATTTCTTTTTTTGGATATATGGGCGCTGTAAGCTGTTTATGCAATTATATTCTGTCGGACAACATATGTTTTTATGTCACTTCTACTATGATCTTACATCCAATATGTGTCATTTGATATTCACTTATTCATATAGTTTGTGCTGTGAGAAGTTGAAGATGAAGCTGCTATATAACTATGAGTAAAACAGTAGTCAAGAGCGTGGTGTTTTGATATGATTTTATATGCAGTGCAATTTCATGTGGCTCTCCATCTCTCTTTTCAACAAATGCCTAGTCTGCTTACTCTTTGTCGAGGTGTCTTACTTTCTTTGTATTGCAGTCTGTCATCATGTTTTAGTAATTTACCTAAAGTTACATGATATATCACCCAGAAATTCTTGGCCCCGCCTTTTTCAAAATGTTATTTTGAAAATTCATTGGTATGCTATAACTGTCTTCTTACATAATCATTCAAAAGGATTTAATCTGATTTTGTGTAATATAGCAAATCATCCTTTGTCAATGTATGTCTTCTTTCAACTAACCCATAAACCCAATATTCATCCTTTCTATTCTAGTTTAGAATATGTGACATTTATGGAGCATATGAGTCGGTTTCCGGTACAGGGTTCACAGGGTTAAGATTTTACTTATAATGGTGGAGTCGTTAAAGCTTTCACTACCGATAGTTGAATCTTTGAGTGGTCGAGGTCTAGTTTTCTTGTTGTCGAATCCTGGTTTACGCAGGGCTACATTTAGACCATGGATGACAACACAACGGGTTGGGTGAGTGGATGGAAAAAGTTGGTCCTATTTAGCCATTTTCAACCAATCCCGTGTTACCAATCTCGTGTTATGTGTTTCACTTACAACCAATTGAAATGACACATTTGATCGAATAGTTGGTGCCAATTATGTACTTGGATTATCTCATCGGGATGGAATAGTTTCTATTCATTCATGATATTTTTGAAGTTCGGATATATTCTTTTTTTTTTTTTAATTTATTTAATCTGTGAGGTAGTTCTCATGCACATTGTATGGTCTAATTCTCGCTTGGCTCGAGATCGGTAAAAGTCTGGCCAGAAGTGTATTGTACCAATATGGAGATTGTATTTGTTGGAATTCGAACTAAGTATTGTCGAACGATTCACTCTCTATTTGGTGTGTAATGACCAATTTCATTACACCTTATGGTTACATGTATTCTTTTACTTCTCCAGGAACATAATTATTGAAGGAAGCCAAACTTAGAAGGTTTTGATATAAAATTTAAATACATTCAAAATAAATAAATAAAATTAAACAATTAGGTAAAGTTACTGTTTTGTGATTTTTAATTTTGAAAATAGTTTTTAGATATTAGACATACAGGTTTGCTATTAGGGCGATTATCAATTTGGTTCTTAATTTTTAAGAAATTATTAATTTTTTAAAACAGTTTTATTTATTGGTATTTTTGAACCGTAACTTTTTAAAAATATATCAATTTGATCCTTTTAATTAATATTTTAACGGTTAAACCTTACAGAATTGGTAAAAAGACTAATTTACCTTTAACTCTATTTAAATAAGTTAAAATTATAATTTTAATATTAAATTTTAAAAAAATTATTAATAATTAAAAGGGTAGTATAATTATTTTAAATTAATTTTTAATTAAAAAATTTAAAATATTTTTAAATGCCAATTCTGTGAAAGCAGCTAGAAAGCAGTAAGTAATTCGTTTTCTTTTTCTTCTTCTCTGGTCTGTCCAGAAACTGTCCAATATGATTGAAAATCAGATCAAACCATAATGATTTTCAATTTATAGAACTTGTTGAACACCAAACCAGATCAAACTGTCCAATATTGTCTTGATTATTTTTTTTAAATCTGATAGCTTTGCGGAATAGAGGACTACTGGATCAACCGAGATTAAATTATATAAATACGGTTCGAATAATTACTCTAAACAACAGAAGACGAAAACTATCGGGACTAACAGTCTGAACAACTACTTCTAACAATGGAAGGGGTCTAATTACATAATTATATTTTTATAAATAATAATAAAAAAAAATATTTACATGACTATATAAAAATTGCTTGGAGGATTTTAAAGTCTCCGACTATTAAGATAAGAAATCTTGTGTCCATGGTATGTTAGTATTTAGTGCACTTACTTCACGTATTTATAATAGAAGTATGGACTTTGATCCAATTGATTTGGACCGTAACACATATAAATATATATATATTATTTAAATAACTAAAAAAATTAAAAAGGAAGAAACCAGCTTCAAAGAAGAATACGTGTTGACCAAACCCGAACAGAGGGTCTTCTAGTCTCCATCCTATCCATTCCATTATTAAACAGTAGTGCCACAACATCCACTGTCTCGAAGAAACTTCTTTTCAAACACGATAACAACACGACACGTGGTTCTTCCAGATAAGACACGAACACACGAACATCAACACGAAATCACCAACACGAACACGTTCGTTGGGCTTCCAAGCAACCACAAAGAAACCGCCCAACCACGTTCCAGACCTTTCTAGTACTCCTCCAAGCACCTCCTTTAAATACATAAAAAAAAATTAAAACACTTTCAAAACACAACACGAACGAAGAGCACTTTCGATCACATACAATACTAATCAAAACTTATTTCTGTTTGGTCGGCGAGTTTTGATCAATAATTCAATGACGATGATGTCGATTTTCAGTTCCTTTGATGCTCTCTGTGCCGAGTTCTACCGCCAGAAAATCGACTTCTCTGCGGGGTCCGCCGAGAAGCCGAAACAGGAGGCTAGTTCCATGAAGAGATCAGGCTCGGAAGAGAACAAGTCTCCGTCGAGTGTCGGTGGGAGGCCGTCGGAGGAGCAGCGACGGAGAATACGAGAAGGTACGAGGAGGGCGAGGTTTGCGCCGGAGTTGGATGGGGTCCACTGTTTTGAGACGATTGTTCCTTATTGAGTTGAGGGTGGTTATTTTTGTTGAAATATTTTATTTTATTTTTTAAATTGAATTGTGGAGATTTTAATGGAGAAAAATTGTTAATTATATGTATTTTTTTTAATTAAAGATTTAATGAGACTAATTTTAGTGTGCATTAAAATTAAAGTTAAATTAATTTAATCAATCTAGACAACAATCTAAAACCCAAAATCTATATAAAAAAAAAAACAATATTAATATTGGCTTCACTTATTTATCGTAGACTTTGATTTACTGGTTGAAGTTGGTAAAATATCGTGCAACAAATTTTTATTTGTGATAAATTTAGTATATGAAATTTTTTATTTGTGGGCACTTTGATCAAACTTTTGTTATTATGTTCATATAACAATTTAAAAATTAAGATATACCTAAAATAGTATTGGTCTATTGGTATGTGTTAAGATAAAATTTTATATTATTAAAATTTTATGAGTAATTTTTTATATTTTTTAAATAGGATATTAGAAGCTAAAGAGATTAAATTTTACAAGATTATAATTTTATAAGCAATGAAACAATAATATACAATGGGTTAAAATGACTTATAAAACTCTAACCAAGTCAACGGGCATGTGGCATTATAGACTTTAATTTTATTAGCTGAATTTAGTAAAATGATACGTAACAATTATTTATTTGTGAGAGAAATGAAGTATATAAAATTTTTAAGGATATAGTATATATGGCAATTATAAGGGAAGCTATTATCTATTATGTATTTTTAAATTTTAAATTTTGAAATTCTTTATTTATTGGAACTGTTAAATTTAAATAGTTATATAGTGATTGAATATAGAAATAAAATTAAAAATTGGAAAAAGAAGTAAAGGGAGATTATATTTTCAAAATTGGTGGCTGTAAAAGCCCAATTTCAATTATATTACAAGCAGCTCAATCCGGCAACAAATTACAAAATTATTTTCACTTTCAAACGACACCGTTTGTCTGTTGCTGCAATTAAGGAGGAGATAAGATTAATGTTTTGCCATTACACAACCAAATTTAACAGTAAGTGGGTCTGGTAATTTTTTGGCAAATAGGGGGCCTTACAAATTTGAGTAATTATTTTTTTGGTTCAACCCTCGGTGTATATTCTTTTATTATCAAATAAATAATAAGACTGAAATTTGAAAGCGTTTAGAATTGGTTTTAAAATGATATTGTTGCTATTTTTAAAAATGAAATTTATGTTGTTTTAAAAAGGATTTTTTGAAACTGTTAACGTGTTTAGTAACATTTCTTAATGTGTTGAGTTTGTATCAAGATGATTACACCTTACAAGCATATAAATTTTCTAGAGATGGTGTCAATGATGCACTTGCTTAGAAGAAAGCAGATATTGGTATAAGGGTGACAAACACTGCAGACGCTGCAGAGATTGTTGCTAATACAATCTTAATTGAGCGTGAATTTAGTGTCCGGAGTATGAATTTGTTCACCAATCTCATTTTATATGAATTGGGGTCTTTGACAAACTGGTAAAACTTTATTTTTTTTTATTGTGAACTTCTGATTTAAAAAGAGCAATGTTGTCAATCTATTGCCTTTTAAGTGTTATATTTTTGTAGTAGTAAAATTCGCAAGATTACTGATATCTCATGATTCAATGGTATTCACCTGCTAACAAGTCATAAACCTTCCATTATGAAGAAGTCTTAGAAGAATACACTAGTACACTGTTACAAGGTAACTGTTAGTGAAAATTATTGGTGGAGACAAAAATTAATGGAGATTATTGGTGGAGATAAGATTATTAAAGGAGAGAATGGTAGAGAATAAATCATTTTGTTAGATATAATTGTTTTGGGAGGTTAAGAGTCATAATCATTCTTTGGTAGTTGGTTGCCCTCTCTCTCTCCCTCTCCCTATAAATACCCACCAAATTATAATAGCTAAATACACCAACATACACTAAGAGAAATACAATTATAAGAGAGAAAATTCAAAGCTATGAGCTTATAATTTTTCTCCAAAATAGTAAAAGTGGACGTACTTAATAAATATAGGTAAATTTGTACCGTAAATATCTTAATTATAATCTTTTGATCACTGTTCATAGTTTGTACATTACCTTTCTACAAAAGTTGTGGCTGCAACGGATTGCAGGCATCGCGTCATCATTTAAATACCTTCCGCTGCCCCTTCCACCTTAAGAAATTGAAAATTGTAAAGGATGGACCTTCTGTTTGATCATGGGGCTAAAAAATATTGTTTCTGTTCTTCAATAATGTTGCTTGAACAAACAAATTTTCTTCCTAGTCCATAGGTGTCAATTATTGAAGAGACCACTGGTTTTTCTTTTTCTTTTTATTATTATTCAAGTGTACAATATACATAGTAATGTAGTAGGAATGCTGTTTATCTACTTTTTTTTTTTTCTGGTTCGGAGCACCATTATTATATGCACTTCTCTAGTTTACCATTTCGTGGGGAAGTTAAAGTGAAGTCTTTGATGTTTCAGGGCGCCATTTTCTGAAGTCCAAACTGACGACTGGGACTGTTCCTGCTCTGTTCGTTGGGACCCATGTCATTCTGACTGTTAGCTTGCACACATAGTGAGCACACATAATACAAAATAGTGTCCTCAATCTGCATATATGAGAGGAAGGAGAGGTGGGAATAATTGATTCACCTGCTCCATAAGTCCAGTTTCCATAATTGTAACAGGGGTCATAATCCAAAAGACATGTCTCGAACCATTCGGTGCCCATAAGCCAGTCGATGCCCATATCGCGGACAAGAAACAAACATACAATCTGTTTCAATTTGACATGAACCCAGTCGTGGAGAGTTCCTTCATGTTGGCATCTACAAGAAGGTACCTAAACATTCACGGAGACAGTTAAAAACCATAGATTTAATAGGTGAATCAGCATAACGGAAAAGGAAAAACATCGGAGAGATAATAGTGGTATATCGAAGAAGTTCTGTTCCGAATTTGGAGAATCCACGAACATCAATACCCTGTACAGCCATCCCTCCAGGATTCAAACAATTTCTGGTCTTGATTCCATTTGCACTCTACTTTTCCGGGGCCACCCAGAAGCAGTAATTAACATAGCATGTAAAAATGAAGTACAGTGAACGCATTTTAACAAAGTTTTGAGATTAATAGTTTGAATGCAATTTTAAGTGTATATATAATCAAATAATATACTAACCTAAATGAAAAAGGGCATTTCCATATTTGAGTGAGATAAATCTAAAGTAATCCCTCCTTATCAGTTCAAACAAAACTCTGAAAACATAAATTCAGATTCAGAGAAAAAAATGAAGAAAGAGTTGTAACATAAAATGTATTTCAGTCAAAGCTGATAAATCATAGCCATGCCAACCCAAAAGTTGTTTGTGTGCATATCTACAGAGAGATAGAGGTACCAGTATGCTGAATCGTTTGCTTGCCTTTCCCTTTCGTATCTTTATACCTTAAGAAAATATAGAATACCTTTCCAAGATTAGTCTCATCTTACACTATGTCACAATGTAAATTGTAATATTGACAGTGATCAAATTCTTCAACCTCTTCGTCAACAGCACCTATATCCAATTTCCGAGGAATGCTGCAGCTAACACTAAGTTTTAGTCAAAAGAGAAGAATGTCTCAAAACAATACAGAAATTTAAATAGAACAATAACAAACACATACCTCTAGGGATAGCACATATGCAACATCCCACGAGCAGAAAACTGTCACCATCATAAAGAATCCGTTAAATTTGAAACGCAAAATACGACTTGCAAGCATGGGGTCTTGTTGCCAACACCTACAAATTCAACTATGCCCATGCATAGTTTTGGCTTATAAAAGTGGACAGACTCATTTGTTCCTTGTCAGCCAATTTTGATAGAGATCAAATGCCATGCCCGTTTCGTTCATTTTGCAGTGTTTCATAATAAGTATCTGAAATGGAACATGATCAATCAACAAACCAGATTTTTGTATCTTGGCAAAAAGCTCTTCGGCCTCCTTTATGTTATCTCTTATGCAATGACCTCTAATTAATTCAGTATAAGTTATTATATCAGGTTCATATCCCCTTCTCAGCATTTCATCATGCAGATTAAGTGCTAAACAAATGTGCCCCAAGTTACAAGCAGCACCTATCAACAGATTATAAGTAACCACATCAGGGAAAATGCCATTTCGAAGCATCTCTCTTTTAAGAGAATATGCATCAAAAACATTTCCTCGTCTTATTTGAGCATGAATTAATGCATTGAAGGTAAATACATTTGGCGCAACACCAAACGACAACATTTGATCTCTAACAGAGAATGCATGAGCGAGATCTCCACATCTTCCATAACCATCAATTATCAGGTTCCATAAATGAGGTTGTGGCACAATTGATTTCTCTATCATAGAAAGAAGAAATTCATTGGCCTTAACGACATCTCCTTGAACACATAGACCTTGAATAATCATTTTGTATGAAATCTGATCTGGAGCAACTCCTTCTCTTGACATTACACCATATATGTAGCATGCCTCATCTAATTTTCCTTCTTTGCAAAGACCACTTAGGAGAGTATTGAAAGTAAAAACATCTGGAAGTAAACCCTTTTTTAGCATTTGGCAGAAAAATGTGTATGCAAAGTTCATGTCCCTACTCAAACGAAATCCATTGATGAGGACATTATATGCAACGACGTCTATTTGAGCGTTCTTTTGAAATATGTCATCCCAAAAACCAAGGGCCCGAATCATATCTCCACTCTTAAAACAATTATCCATAAGTATAGTTGACGTAACCAAATCAGAGGTTGCCTTGATATCGTCATCAGCTAATATATCTCCGAGAAGCTTCACAGCAACCCCAACAAAACCTCTCTTGCACAGTGCATCTACAAGTATGTTACAAGTTACTCTATTTGGCCTAATACCACTATTTTCCATAGTAGAGAACAGATAAAGAGCTTTATCCACATCATTCACATTACAATAACCCTTGATAAAAGTATTGTAGGTTGCACAATTTGGGGAGGGACCTGTTTCTGACATTTCTCTAATAAGCCAATCCGCTTTCTCCATGTCACCAGTTTTGCACAGCCCATTAATAAGATAATTGTGAGTTAGCACGTCTGGAACAATACATTTCCGTATCAATTTTCTCCGCAAACATAGAGCTGCTCCCAACTTCCCTCCCAAAGACAGATCCCTAATCATAGCAACATGTTCTCTATAGTCAGTTTCCAAACTGCATCCTTTGACACCTATATTTGCCAAAGATATGTTCTCCCTGCAAAATTTCATGTTAGCAACGAATAAATGGCTAGATGTTATACTGAATGACACTCTCGATATACCACCCAATCACGGAAGTAAATATTGGTTTCGATGGAAATATCGAAAGTATTGCCAGAATTCCAATATTTCGAGGATAATTTTTGATAAAGAACAACCAAAAATCCAAAAATATCATGGAAATTTTTGGGATATTATCGATATTTACTTCCTTACACCCAACACAAACAATCAAAAGGTCTCATCTAACAGTCAATTTTTCAGTCAAACCAGAAGACAAAAACCATTCAAAATCCAAATTCAACAGAAAGCTCAAGTAAACATAAGTTGCATATCACAAATCTTAGATTCTAGACAACACAACACCAAGAACAATACTAGGATACCAAGCTAACAAGCAATCTTTAGCACGTCATTTTGGACAAAGACGAAGCAAAAAAACAGACCTCATCGTTTTCAAACGGTCCAAATTTTCCTTCAACATTGCGTCCAACACATTGAAGACCGCCTGTGGATCTCCTTTATCGTCATAATCCTCCTTATTGGAACAAAACCAATCTCGGGTTTTCGCTCGATAACCATCAGCAACATTTTCCATTATATTTTTCAATGTACAAGGCAACATACCATCATCGCTAAGACTCCTACGTATACATTCACATGTTCATTAGATGTAGCAAAAAAAATGAACAGAAATATATAAAAGGGAAAAAGTACCTTGAATTGGAAAACATTTGAGCGACATTGAGTTTGATGGAGTCGAGAGTTTGATTGGCGAGTCGAAAGATGATAAATTGTAATGAAGAAGAAGAAGATTCTCCACAAGCAATTGATAGCTGAGATAATAAACAATTAGTGATTGAAAAATAACAATAAAGGGAGGATTTTTAATCGTTTTTTAAGAGATGGAACTCACGGCCATTTTTTTTTTTTTAGCTTAGTCTGCGTCTGGTCGTGTCTAATCACAGCTCTAAATCATTTGCAATGGTGCACACACACAACATACGCAGAGTCAGAGTCGCAGAAGAGAAGACGCAAAAACCCTCTGTTTCCGTCTCTCTCTGTATTATGATTTGATTACAAGGCTCCGGCCCAACCTAAGCCTAAATTCAAGAAGAAATATATTTGCTAAGGTTAACTGAAACATTTTAAATTCAATCTGCACAATACTTCAGTCACTCAGAGGAAGAATTATAGTTTAGAAACAGAATAAATCAAACTCAATGTGTGAGGGATTCATTCCACAAGTGACCAAAATCAAATGTTATTTTCAGGATTCATAAAATAAAATAACCAAGTGATTCAAAATCAAATAAATCAAAATCAAACTCAGAAAAGTTCATAATTATGTATTATCGGTATCCAATCAAGTTTATCATATCAGGCAGTGTCAATAGTGCTAGAAAGTAGAATCATGAACTACATTTACCGGACTCAAAGCAATGCATTCGTCAAGCCATTTCAGAGTTCAAAATCAAATAAATCAAAATCAAACTCAAAAAAGTTGATTCAAAATCAAATGTTATTTTCGGGATTCATTCATCAAATAACCAAGTGAGGTGTGTGAGAATAATACCCAAGTGAGGTGCGGCGGCAATAGTACTGGCGAGGTGCTGCGGCCGGCGAGGAAGAGTGGAAGACGATGAATCTGCGGCGACAGGGTGCGGGCGGCGGCGTCTGGCGAGGAAATCTGCTGCAACAGTATTGGCGAGGTGTGGCGGCCGGCGAGGAACACTGGAAGACGATGAAGCGAGGTCAGGGCAAGGTAGTACGATTAGGAGCGGCGGGGATGACTGGTGGAGAGAATTGAGAGTGAGAGACAGAGAGAGAGCTTAGGGAAAAAACTTTTTTTTTATTTTATATATTATAACAAAATCGGGTTGGGTTGTCGGGTGCATCTATAACCCGACCCCAATCCGATTATATTTCGGATTGTAAAAAAACCGGTAATTTTTTTATAAATAATCCGACCCCATCCGACTATTTTGAATTGGATCAGATCCGGTTTACGGGTTAGGTGGAAAATACCCACCCCTACATGTAAGTGGAGAAGAAAAAATATTTCCACGGCATTTTCCTTCGATTTTTTAAGCCATGGAAAACTTCGGAAAACTTTGAAATACCTAATCTCTTTGGAAAACTTTAAAATCCCAAAGGCAAAACAAGAATATAATAATATGGAATCCAAAGTTTTGCAGAGATATTAGTGATCTTATTATATTATAAACACACAAAACTTTGGACGGTGATCTTATCACATTGTGTAGGACATAGCTAGCTGTCTTGCAGGCTTAGTTTTTCTAATGCTTTTGTTTCTTTTCTCTTACCAATTGTCATTGTCAATTATAATTTACATTGACTTAGTAGTAATTACTAGTACATACAAGTCTTTACCATATTATCTTTTCTGACCTAGATTGTCCATTTGCAATCACTGAAGAACCACCTGACACCTATATTTAAAGAATGGTTGAAGAATGCCTACCAGTTGATAAACTATCCATTATGAAGAAGTGGTAGAAGAGTATACTGGTGCGCTGTTATGAGATCTTTATGTATCGACATCTTACAAGAGTAGTGATGTGCACAATACAATCATTATTTGCAAGTTTGGTCTTTTAAACATGTACTTGTGTATCTAGAATTTTGGAACTATTGCAATATATACAAAGATGATAGTTGCAATCACCGAAGAAGCTCCTAACGCCTATATTTGGATGATTGTGAACAATTATCTCAGATGTCACCATAAATTGGACAAATCACTTGTCTAAAGACTTTAACTTACTTTATTGTGGGTAAGAAGAGAGGTTGTCGCCTATATAAATTGAAAAGCTTAAAGATGTTAGTATTAGACACCTTTGAAGTGTGAAGAATCTACAAGATGCCAAAGAAGCAATTTGGTTTAAAAAAGAAATCTTTGTAAATTGTACTTGACATACCCCTAACCTACTATTTTACGCTAGGCGGCCTGCTGGCAATTCCACAGTAGTTTTTCAGTCGAGACTTGCCCCGCTGAAAGGCTTCCGTGAAGCTAAGTCGTTACTTATCCTGAAAATCTGAATAAATTTTTTTTTTAAAAAAAAATTAGACAAAGTCTCCCCTGTTTTTCTAAAATTTACCAAATTCGGGAGACCTGCATAAGAAACTGTACACTTCTAATTTTTATTTTCTCAACTACCACAGGACCTTTGGTCCGTCTCAAATCAACCACAACCATGTAGTATCGTTTTCAAAATACAACTAAAAATATTTATAATTCAATTATAAACTACTCAATTTTAATAATATACATTTTACATAAGTGTTACAATAAACATATTACATATTTTTAAAACTGTCACAACAATATCTGACTAGTTTTGCTGGTCCTGAGAGTCCCTGCAATATCTGCACCTGTACCTGAGAGGTTAGTTTATAAAACATAAGAATATAATGAACTAAACGAGCTCAGTGAGTGTTATAGGCTTCTAAACAATTTAACTGATAATATACTAAACTGAATGTTGTTTTCCTAAAATCTGTACTGGATTGCATAATAACAAATCTTTTTCTGTTTCCTGAAAATACTAAAATGAATAATATTAAGACTTCTCTATTTTCTGAGAATACTGTACTGAATTGAATACTGTTTCCTGACAACTAAACTGAAATATGTTTCTTGTTTTCTGAAAACAAACTCAATGAAATTAATAATAAGAATAACTTTCCTGAAAATATACTGAAATAAATAATAATAGAACTTGTCCTGTTTTTTGAAAACAGTACTGAAGTATATATGAAAACTGTACTGAAATACATAATAATAAAACATTTCATGATTTCATAAAAACTATACTGAAATGAAAAATTATAAGACTTTTTATGTTTCTCAAATTATACTAACACAAATAGTAATAGAACTTTTTCTGCTTTCTGAAAACAGTATTGAGATACATAACATGTTGTGCTGAAATTTGTTTCATAAGAACTATACTGAAATCTACATTGAAAACTATACTGAAATCTTTTTCCTGAAAGCAATATATTAAAATCCATAATAATGAAAATTTTCAAACTTTCTGCTATTGCTGAAAACTGATAAATTGAAGTAATATACTTTTTAAATACAAACTGAGAATTTATAAACTATAAAATCTTATGGCCAAGCCTAAAATAATTACTTTTAAATTTAACACTGAAATAATTAAAATTATATTATAAATTTTGACTTGGCCACTTTTCTGAAAACTGAAAAGCTGAGATAATATACTTTTCTGATGATGCCAATTAAAAACCCATATATGATAATCCATAAGGTAACTCAACTGGCGCCGCACCATATGGACCTTGTCACCAGGCGACTAATCTGATGCCGCTCTGATAAAATATGATGAGAGACATCTCACTGTCTGTGCGACAAAATGATACATCGCCTAACATAGCGAGATAACATCCCATAAGTGTGTGGGCGACTGACTGACTCGACAAACACAATCCCCCTGAAGATAGTGACTTGTCTCCCCTTAACTTGCCCTACACAAATGGGGTGTACCGACCGGGTCTTACTGCTGATAAATCTGATAAACTGATAATTCTGATAATAGATGGTATCCTATTGGCCTGAAAAATATTTATTATTATTTAACATAAATCATAAAATCCAAATGTAATATACTTTTAATCTAAAAGCTTGAAGTATAAATAAAACATATTTCTTTAACTAATTCTTATGCATAAACATTTTCTTGAGTGAATATAAATTCAAAATTTGTGAAATATAAAAATACCTCAACTGAAATACGTTTGGGGCATCAATTTTTATTTACATTATAAAATACATATAAATAAATAAAGGTATGTAATTCAATCAAATTGAAAACATACTAAAATACATATCAATCAATATAATTTTGCACTCACTTGAAAATAATAATTTTCTATAAACTTCATAACACATATTATGAAAATTTTCCTGAAAGCAATATATTAAAATCCATAATAATGAAAATTTTCAAACTTTCTGCTATTGCTGAAAACTGATAAATTGAAGTAATATACTTTTTAAATACAAACTGAGAATTTATAAACTATAAAATCTTATGGCCAAGCCTAAAATAATTACTTTTAAATTTAACACTGAAATAATTAAAATTATATTATAAATTTTGACTTGGCCACTTTTCTGAAAACTGAAAAGCTGAGATAATATACTTTTCTGATGATGCCAATTAAAAACCCATATATGATAATCCATAAGGTAACTCAACTGGCGCCGCACCATATGGACCTTGTCACCAGGCGACTAATCTGATGCCGCTCTGATAAAATATGATGAGAGACATCTCACTGTCTGTGCGACAAAATGATACATCGCCTAACATAGCGAGATAACATCCCATAAGTGTGTGGGCGACTGACTGACTCGACAAACACAATCCCCCTGAAGATAGTGACTTGTCTCCCCTTAACTTGCCCTACACAAATGGGGTGTACCGACCGGGTCTTACTGCTGATAAATCTGATAAACTGATAATTCTGATAATAGATGGTATCCTATTGGCCTGAAAAATATTTATTATTATTTAACATAAATCATAAAATCCAAATGTAATATACTTTTAATCTAAAAGCTTGAAGTATAAATAAAACATATTTCTTTAACTAATTCTTATGCATAAACATTTTCTTGAGTGAATATAAATTCAAAATTTGTGAAATATAAAAATACCTCAACTGAAATACGTTTGGGGCATCAATTTTTATTTACATTATAAAATACATATAAATAAATAAAGGTATGTAATTCAATCAAATTGAAAACATACTAAAATACATATCAATCAATATAATTTTGCACTCACTTGAAAATAATAATTTTCTATAAACTTCATAACACATATTATGAAAATTTTCCTGAAAGCAATATATTAAAATCCATAATAATGAAAATTTTCAAACTTTCTGCTATTGCTGAAAACTGATAAATTGAAGTAATATACTTTTTAAATACAAACTGAGAATTTATAAACTATAAAATCTTATGGCCAAGCCTAAAATAATTACTTTTAAATTTAACACTGAAATAATTAAAATTATATTATAAATTTTGACTTGGCCACTTTTCTGAAAACTGAAAAGCTGAGATAATATACTTTTCTGATGATGCCAATTAAAAACCCATATATGATAATCCATAAGGTAACTCAACTGGCGCCGCACCATATGGACCTTGTCACCAGGCGACTAATCTGATGCCGCTCTGATAAAATATGATGAGAGACATCTCACTGTCTGTGCGACAAAATGATACATCGCCTAACATAGCGAGATAACATCCCATAAGTGTGTGGGCGACTGACTGACTCGACAAACACAATCCCCCTGAAGATAGTGACTTGTCTCCCCTTAACTTGCCCTACACAAATGGGGTGTACCGACCGGGTCTTACTGCTGATAAATCTGATAAACTGATAATTCTGATAATAGATGGTATCCTATTGGCCTGAAAAATATTTATTATTATTTAACATAAATCATAAAATCCAAATGTAATATACTTTTAATCTAAAAGCTTGAAGTATAAATAAAACATATTTCTTTAACTAATTCTTATGCATAAACATTTTCTTGAGTGAATATAAATTCAAAATTTGTGAAATATAAAAATACCTCAACTGAAATACGTTTGGGGCATCAATTTTTATTTACATTATAAAATACATATAAATAAATAAAGGTATGTAATTCAATCAAATTGAAAACATACTAAAATACATATCAATCAATATAATTTTGCACTCACTTGAAAATAATAATTTTCTATAAACTTCATAACACATATTATGAAAATAAAATGTAGCTTTCATAAATTTTCTTTTTATATAAAAATACTTTAAATACTTACATTTTTCGTTACTAACTCCCCAAACACCACTCCGATTTTCCTACACATTTTCACATTCTCCATTTTAAAAAATGTCACACTCAAACTCAATTACACAATCATTTGCACAAGAGCAATTGAAATCATCCAATCCACTTAAAACAATTTCTAAATTCTTATAGCATTGACTTAGCCATAACTTGACCATTTTATTTTTAATTCTTTTCCTTCAAGTTCCTACATTTAAGTGTGGTGTTTAGGCACATTTTTAGGCATAAAATTAATTCAATTACATCACATATCATTTTCAACATTTCACAACAACCCATGTAATCATTCTTTTCTATACTTATCACATTTTTTTTCTCTTTTCAATTTCACCACTTCCTCCCACTTTACCACTCTTGAATAACCATTACTATACATTAATATGGATAAACATTTAACTCAACCATCACACATATGGCTGTCCAAAACTTTATCATGCATTCACTAAAAATATTCTTTCAATTCTTAACATAAATTACATGAAAATTACACCAATGTTTATACTAGTGCCCTAACATACATAGATTAATATTTTCAAATAAAATCACACCAAAACCTAGCTTGATCACATTCTAATATTTATTATACATGATTTTCCTTTTCAATTTCTCCTTATATAACACAACCAATTACACTTAATTATTTTAAAATCATGTCAATTTAATTAAACACATATCAATCATACCTAAGCGTGGTAAAACGGTCCGGGTTTACTTGACCTGGACCAGACCCGTATAATGTGGTTCGGGTTTAAACCCGGACCGCATTAAATGAAAACCCGGACAACAATTTTAATTCTAAACCCGGAATAATTGCGGGTTGAATGCGGGTATATTTTAAACTCGCTTAGAATATGAAATAGGGGGGTTTTTTTTTTTATCTCTCTGTCTATCTTTCTCGATTTCAAACAAAAAAAACTCCTCTCTTCTCCAAACTCCAAGTTCTTCTCTTCTCCAGACTCCAAGCTCCTCTCCTCTTCTGTTTCTCTAAGCTCCTTTCACCTCTGCGATCGTACTACTCTCTTACCGTGTCGATCGTGGTACATCTTTCATCGCCGATTGCTGCCATCGGCGAACCCCGTAATCCCTATCGTTGCTACCATCGCTCATCATCCCCATCGTATCCGATTTGCTTGGTCTTGTGTGGGTTCATGTTTGTGGTGGGTTTTGGGGATGGAGTTTTTTCTGGGGGCTAGTTTTGGTTTCTAGGTTTGATTTTGTTGGTGGTGGTGGAGATGAGGGGTTGGTTGTTGGCGTTGAGGGAGTTTTGTTTGGTTCAGATTTCTTGTGTGAGGGGGGTTTTGAAAGCCTTTTGGTTCAGATCGGTTGTTTGGTTTCATATTTGTGGTGAGTTTTGAAAGGGTTTACAAATTGATTTCTGGAAGTGATGATGATTTAGGTTCCAAGTCTAGAGGACTGTGTCTACTGAGTCGACTCGGGTTTGATTTAGTGAATGTAGTTGACGAGTCAGGTGAGATGGTACGGGTTACAAACAATTTGTTCTGTTTGGATTATGGGGATTAAAAAAAAAAAAATTGGTGATTAAAATATTAGTAAGTATAATAGGAGGGTTAAAATGAGGGTTTGATAAAACCCTCATATTTTGCGGGTCAGATTTAAACCCGCACCGCAAGTTTATATAGAGGGTTTAGGGTCGGATTTGAACCCTTTTAAAATTTGTGGGTTTTTAAGGGTTCTTATGAGGTGATGGTTTGGACCCTCATTTTGCCTTCCTTAATCATATCATTCCTTTTCTTGATCGAATTTCAAGCATCCATAATCAATATGATTTTTTTTAAAATAATATATTTTAAATCAATCATAAATATAATTACTACAATTTATCCAAAAACTCAATTAACACACGTAAGGCATTTAAATTATAAAATGCCAACATTAAAGTCCTTAATTTTCTTTTTCTTTAATCCTTTTTTTATTTCTTGCTTTCTAGTATACAATATATAGCAAATTCCTTAAATTATTACAACTCTCATCAACCACCAAACACAACATCACAAAACCCATTATACAAGTTCACTAATTTGATCGCTATTTTGATTCCTTACTTAATAATTTCAATTCAGCCATCAATTAACGCAAAAACACTTCAATTACTTAAATAATATTTCAATTTAAAAATCCAAACTTAAAATCATAAAATCCCCAAAACCTTACCTTACTAGTTTGGGTAGAAATCTCAATGGATGATTCATTTGTTTTACCCACTTGATTTTCACTTGAATCAACTTAAATCCAACTAATTTCAAGGAAAAACACCACAAGAGCTCAATCAATTTAAACAAGGAAATTATAATATCAACACAATTCCAAAACAACTCAACTTTATTAACACTTACCCAAAGTCCTCCTTGACTCTTCTTGTTCTTGTTCTTCTTCTTCTTCTTCGTGGCTGACTCTCCTTCCCTTTTTCCTTTTTTTTCTTTCTCTCTCGGCTTCTTCTCTCTTTACTGCACAGTTTCCGCTCTCTTCTTTTTTTCTTTCTTTCTTTTTCTTTTTCTTCTTTCTTCCTTCTTCGGCCGGCTATTGTCTTTTTCCTTCTCTCTTCTTGGTCGGCTGCTGCTCTCTCTTTATAACACCCCCTGACCCAACCCGTCTAGATCGACCGAAGGAGCACTATCCGATTTTTAAACTTTTCAAAACTTAGTTTATAATTTAAAAACTTTGTAAATTTGTAAACCAAATCACTTGGATTTTAAAATCTTTTATAGTGAGCCCATCAATATATTTGGAAAATTTTGCCAGAGTTTCCTCTATTTTTCTGACTTTCCAAAAATCTTGTGTCCAATAAAAACTCAAACAATATAATATTAAACACTTCAAATTCATTTCTTAATCATTTGCGCACTCTTCCACCTAGTGCAACTTTTCCAAACATTTACAATAAAACAATATATAATTTATATTTACAAAACTTTGAAAAACATAAAATTACAAACTTCTATATATGGATGCTGAAATAAATAATTATATAAACAAAATTTAAATATAACTACCCAAGTAGTGTGACTCTGAACCTTCTTTTGCAGCTAGTACCTCTTCAGTCTTTTTCTCCGTTGGTACCTTTATTACCTACGCATGATAAAATTAACGTGCAAAGCAATAGTGCTTAGTGGGAGTACATTGAAACATATTTGTAAAATTCACGAAATAACTTTTCAAAATAAAATTTCATAATAAAATCATATTCAAACATATTATTATTCAACTCAATTAAATAAATAAATCATACGAAATCAATTTCTAAATTCTCTTATAAACATTTTATTCAATTCATTTCAATCCTGGCCCTTTGGTATTCAATTCATCTCAACATAATTTTCTGGACTGGAATATGGGCCGTTCGACATTGACCACTCGGTGGCTGCCCGTCGAACATAACTCTCAACCCTAGGACAGGCACTTGGGGTCTGCACTATCCAAGGGTAGTACATACAGATCGTATCATAACTCCTTACCCTAGGACCGGGTACTCGGTACCTGCTCATAATTATTAGGGAGGTACGTAATATCAATATCAATAGCGGTGCAGTACTGCTGAAATAACCCAGCTGGTATACTAACCTCCTATATCCGTTTTCTATGTTCAAATATCCTAGGGCCGTTTCACAATACACAATTTTCCAACTTTCATATCAAATTATTTTATTCATTTCGAAATCAACAACTTTATTTCATAAATCTAAATTAAATTCACCACATGTAATTATCAAACAATATTCGTAAAACATAGTAATTTGAAAACATATGACATCACAAAAGTCAATAATACTCACATATTTCATAATTCTTTCAAATAATATACGAAAATAAAATACGATTATACGAAATCCAGAAATATGTTTCCAAATTCTTTAAGTCAAACACTGATAATGTCATATTTTGCATGATTTTGCGACCCCATTATTTATCATTTTTGCTCGATTCTTGAGGGGAATTAGACGTTTTGATGTGTTTATTTAGTGTGTATGTGATATTCGATGATCGATGATGTTTTGGATCATTTCGAATCAATAGACCGTGAAATCAAGTTGAAGAATTTTTCCAATTAGGAGGCGCTACCTCAGCTAGCACCCTCAACTAGCGCCTTCCTTCTCCTTGTTTTGCCCATTAGGTGGCGCCCCTAGGTAGCACTTTTCTACTCGTAGTCTTTTTTTCATCAAGAAGCGCTACCTCAGGTAGCGCCCCTAGGTAGCATTTTTTGATGCACGAATTCAGGACATCTTTTCCTTCTCAAACTCTCATTGGGAAAGCTATAAATAGAGACTCAATCAATAAGAGAGGGAGGTCGAAAATTCTAGGGTTTGGAAGCAACATCTTCGTTCCGCATTGCATTCGTCATCAATTTTGCATCACCTCAGGAGGCAATTGATTGGGAATCAACGAAGTTTTCTAAGATTTCTTCTCCTTTACTTTTTCGTTGTAATTAGTCATGCTAGGATTTAAGAATATTATTGCTTTATTCTTTTGCTCAAGCATGAAATAATTTTCCATAGTTAGGATTGATGATGGATCTTGGTTTATTAATTATTAAATACAATTGAGTTTTTCTGTTTAGATTTGTTATTGATGTGTTGAATAGATATTATTGTGTTAATTGCTTTCTATTGTGTCTGATTATCACTTAGAATCATCATAGGTGGTTGGGTTATGAACCGAGAGGAGACGCCCACCACGTGCTCGTATTAATGTCTATCACATACTAAATTACATAGAGATATAGTAATTAGTTTGTGTTGCTTCTTTTGTATTTATTTATTCTTAAAGTGTTCTCGCGCACTCAGTAGTCATCGAGAGATAGGGTATTGGTGTGCAATGGAATAATTCTGGTAATACTCGAGAGAGATTATTGGTTAATCTAGTTTAAGCACGCATTCAACCATCGGTGATAAAATCTAGATAGTAACTCATGAGTGTTTGATAATAATAACCAAGTGAAATCGGATATCCTAACGCCTCAATTCCCTTGAATTCGAATCGTTGTTTTTTTTTTATTGTTTTTGATTAATTTGCAATTTCTAAAACATTGTTATTCCAAATAAAATTAGGTTGAGTTAATTTTGGTAATTGATATTCATTGTCCTCGTGGGAACGATACTCTACTCACTCTTTATTACTTGTGTTGATCTCGTACACTTGCGAATTGTATAAAATTCGCATCAAGTTTTTGGCGCCATTGCCGGGGATAATTGAATGTCAATATCAATACCGATTTAGCCTTTTGCTACTATGGAATTTTTTTATTTGTGTATTTTTTGTATTTTTTGTATTTTTGTATTTTTTATTTTTTTTAATATATATTTTTTTGTATAGGTTATGTACTCGTGGTATCAGGTGTATGATCTTATTGAAGAACTGGCAACTAATGATTATCAATGGTCATATGAAAGAGCAATACCTGAAAGTTCAGTTGGAACACCATTAGGTTGTTTGTTATGTGGGGGGCCGCATGTGAGCATCGATTTTTAGGTGGGCAATCCGTTTGCTGATAGAAGTTATGAACAAATAAATTATGTGCAAAATTATAACTATTAACAGAACAACCCCTACCCGAGCATAGACAATCCCTGGGGGAGCAACCATGCTGATTTTTCATGGAGCAACCAACAAGAAGAGAAGTCCTCTGTCGAAGACTTGATTTCTGCATTCTTGTCGAAGCAAGATGCAATAATGTCAAAGATGGACACACGGATGGATGTGCAAAGTTCTTTAAAGCAACTTGGCCAAGTGGTACAACAATATCAAGTAGTCATCCAAAACTTGGAGGTTCAAATCAGCCAATTAGCAAAAGAGATCCAAGGGGAAGCATAAGAAGCATTGCAAAACAACATAGAGATATATCCGATGGAGCAATGCAAGGAGATTACCTTGGAAATCAAAAAGCTAGTTGAACATCCGATGGGGATTGATCAAGTAGAGATGGAAGTGAGCAAAACCTTGTCATATGGAGATAAGACAGCCACATCTCAAGAGCCATTTGATTCATTTTTTGTCCATGCCATTGAAAATGATGATAGCCAAAAGGTTGCAGATGATGCACTTTGGTTAGATTCTTCGCTTCCGCCCTCGTACAAGAGTACATTTTATTTTAAAGAGCTTGGAGAAGGAAAACCCAAACCCGCCACACTTGGGCCCTAAAAAGCTACCTTCTTATTTAAGGTATGCATGGCTAGGAGAGTTATATTCTCTTCCTTTCACTTGGTTAGGATGGTATGGTAGGTTGATGAGAATATATCAATTATGGGGCAGGTGGGCGAAAGCATGAGACAACCTGGTAAAATTTAATTTTTTTTCATTTTTTGTTAATAATATTAGTTTTTGGATTGCTTGTTTAAACTTTGGAATTGTTAGGATTGTTAATAGTTTTTTTTTAGTTTTTTTTTTTTTAATTTTAGTATGTTTACTTTTGATTGTTAGTTCTGACGACTTTGTTATATTTGAATTTACTGAGATATGATACTTATACATGTTATTGTGAGACCGTTTTGCATACAGTACAAATAATTTATAACTAAAGTAGGGTCTTAGAGAGTTTTTCGTCGTTCGATATTTAATTAGCCATGTTCTTAATATTATAGTGGAGAAACAACATGTTTGAATGGCCATGATTAATAGTGGAGACTACCCTTGTGAATTTTTGAGCTGTTATCGTTTTATGTTGAGCGGGTTTTATTGTTTCTACTCCTATACACTCTCCGTGATAATGTTAAAATATATTGATCTCTATAGGTTTTGCTTTGGATGCTAATGAACTCTATTTTAAATAAATTCACATGTGTGCTATGCTTTTGAATTGGTTGAATATTGAGAAGTGATGTAGGCTATGTGTGTTTTTAAACCAAGTTAAAGGTCATAATTCCCAACCTTTGTGTGTGCTCCATTAACCCCTTTGAAGCCAAACACATTAACCATTTTCTTGCATCTCCCACAAAATCCGTATCCAAGCCCTTGTACTTTTATCATTACCCTTTGAGCTTGGGATCATTTGGAGATGAATCATAGAAAAGAGAAGGGAATTTTCAAGAAAAGTTGTGAAGGTGAGAAAAGAAATTAAGGAAATCGAAACTGTTCAAGTCCATTCAAGCCGTATTCTAAAAAAAAAAAAATGTTAAGATTGAATGGTTTGAAGTAAAATAAAAACACAAAGAAGAAGAAATGATTGGATTCAAAAAAAAAAAAATTGTGCTTGAAAAGAAATGTAGAAGTTTGTCGAAGTTCGAATAAATCTTTGTGTTTATGATCCTAAGTTCTTTTTGAAATCCAGTTTTCGTTCTATCTCTTAACCTCCATCCTTGGCTCCATTACAACCGAGAAAAAGACCTACTGATCTTTTGATGATTCCAATTTAAGAGTATGTGCATGCATTGTGATTTATTTCGTTCTTAGTATCAGAATCTTTTCATGAGATCGTTTGCATAATCTGAGCGTCTTTCTGTTTACATACTCATATGCGAAGAAAAATTTAATTTTTATTGTGCATAAACTCCAGTTCGCATATATTTGAATGAGTGTATAAGCCTAGGTTCTAAGAGCTATAATGAGAGATTCCATGCGATATGTAGAGTCGAGGCGAATTATATTAATGGCATTCGAATGTGTTTGTTTTGAGATTATGATAACTCGAGCATTGGTTAGTTAGATATTGTTTGATGTTTAATTCCATAAACCGAGCTTGAGTTATTGATTATTAGTATGTCATGCATGAATGAGTCTTCGACAGTATGTTTTAAGTACGTGTTTCGATAAGTTCAACGCGCAGGGATTATGTTTGTGGGTGTCGTAGCTGTAAACCCTCAGGAGACACAACTCCTCCTACTAGGGACACCTAGGGGTTTAAAAGCTTGTGGCACATGCTAAGTGCCATCGTGTTTACCTACGAAAGTGGATTAAATAGTTTCTTTAGTTGTTTATTTTTATTTTTGTTTTTATCGAGCAAAAGGTAGGTTTGGGGGTATTGATAATGTCATATTTTGCATGATTTTGCGACCCCATTATTTATCATTTTTGCTCTATTCTTGAGGGGAATTAGACGTTTTGATGTGTTTATTTAGTGTGCAGGTGATATTCGATGATCGATGATGTTTTGGATAATTTCGGATCAATAGACCGTGAAATTAAGTTGAAGAATTTTTCCAATCAGGAGGCGCTACCTTAGCTAGCGCCTTCATTCTCCTTGTTTTGCCTATCAAGTGGCGCTACCTAGAAGCGCTACCTCAGGTAGCGCCCCTAGGTAGCACTTTTCTACTCGTAGTCTTTTTTTCATCAAGAAGCGCTACCTCAGGTAGCACCCCTAGGTAGCACTTTTTAATGCACGAATTCAGGATATCTTTTCCTTCTCAAACTCTCATTGGGAAAGATATAAATAGAGACTCAATCAATAAAAGAGGGAGGTCGAAAATTCTAGGGTTTGGAAGCAACATCTTCGTTCCGCATCGCATTCGTCATCAATTTCACATCACCTTGGGAGGCAATCGATTGGGAATCAACGAAGTTTTCTAAGAATATTAGTCATGCTAGGATTTAAGAATATTATTGCTTTATTCTTTTGCTCAAGCATAAACTAATTTTCCATAGTTAGGATTGATGATGGATCTTGGTTTATTAATTATTAAATACAATTGAGTTTTTCTATTTAAATTTGTTATTGATGTGTTGAATAGATATTATTGTGTTAATTGCTTTCTATTGTGTCAGATTATCACTTAGAATAATCATAGGTAGTTGGGTTATGAACTGAGATGAGACGCCTACCACGTGCTCGTATTAATGTCTATCACATATTAAATTACATAGAGATATAGTAATTAGCTTATGTTGCTTGTTTTGTATTTATTTATTCTTAAAGTGTTCTCGCGCACTCAGTATGTAACATTCCGGATTTCTGGTAATTAATTTTATATATGTGAAAATAAATTTTGTGATTAGAGGGGGTGTAAATATAATTAAAAGTATGTTTATTTTTATGATTTCCAGCGGACCAGATTGAATGGTTAAAAATGAAGCATGAAAAGTTGAAAAATGGAGACAGAGAGCATCGCGACCTGGTCACCCCGACCATAGGTCGCGATGGCTTGCTCGCGGTGAAAAACGCGATTTTTGGCAGTGAGCATCGCGACCAGTCACCGCGACCACAGGTCGCGATGAACTGCTCGCGATGAAAATGTCAAATTCGGGCAGTGAGCAACGCGACCACCAGCGCGACCAAGGTGTGCTCGCGATGAAGGCGGTGCGAATGCTCCAGTGAGTACCGCGACCTGGTGGCGCGACCACAGGTCGCGACGACGGTCGCGGTAGCGAAAAAAAATATAAAAAAAAGAAGTAGCTTCTCGCAGAAGCCAGAAATTGCACAGAGCAGAAAAGAGAGAGACAGAGAGCGAGAAAGAAGAAAAGAAAGAAAAGAGAGACGAGGAAAGAAAGAAGAAAAGAAAGAAAAGAGAGAAGAAGAAAGAAAGAAGAAAGAAGGGAAAGAAGAGAAGGAAGAAGAAAGTGAAAAGAAAAGGAAAGGGAAGAAAAAGAAATCATAGAACCGTGGTTTGTCAAATGAAAAACGGATTCCAGGTAGGTGTATTTTCTTTTTCGGAACCGTTACGAGAAGTATTTCGTTTACGTTTTCGTTTTAGTTTTCGTTTTCGTTTCTCGTTTTCGTTTTCGTTAAAAGTTTTCGATTTCGACTTTCGTATGAAAAGTGCTTACTTTATATGTAAAATTGATGATTGACACACCTATTGTTGATTTTAGAAAGAGTTTATGATAAATCATATTTTGATTGGGTTTTGCATATTTCGATTTCGTTCTAAATAGTTGATTTAGCCTTTTATATGATTATTGTTTATTTTCTTGAAGAATATTGTGAAAAATTGTAGCTTTATTGAGTAAATATTGATTTATAACTGATTGGGAATATAGTTTATCGGTAACGGCCCTAGGATACTTAGATATAGAAATAGATATAGGAGGTTGGTATACCAGCTGGGTTTTACTGAGCAGTACTGCGCCGCTATTGATTGCTATTGATGATGATTATTATGTACCTCCTCATGGATTCGTCCAGAGGCAGGGAGACACGTACCTCCTCAGGATTCGTCCTGGGGGTTGGGAGCCACGTACCTTCCTAAGGATTCGTTCCTGGGATAGGGAGTTATGTACCTCTCTAGGTTCCGTACCCACGGTCCTAGAGTAGGGAGATACGTACCACTCTTAGTATTCGTCCTAGGGTGGGAGTTTGACCCATATTCCAGTCCTAGTATGTTAAGTATTCTAGCGGGCCAGGTTTGAAAGGAATCGAAAAGTGAATTGAGTAATCTTTATCCATTGATTTTACATATTGACTTTATTCTTGAGATCTATGTGATTCTCACTACTTTAGGATTCGATTTTGAAGTTAATTTGATTTGAAAATTGATTTGAATTGGAATATATATTTATTGTGATTTGTTTATTATGAATAGTTATTTAAGCTTTTTATATTTAAGTTTAGTGTACACCCACTAAGCTTTATGCTTAGCACGTTAGTTTTGTTTCTAACGCGTAGGTACCAGGGATCCTGAAGAAGTAAAGGATTGAAGAGAAGCTTCCTACAGACAGAATAGTAGAATCACAACTTTTGGGTAGATATTTATGTTTAAGTGTACTATGTTTGATAGGCATGCATATACGGAGAAGTTGTATATATGTTTTGTAATATGTTTTGTAATTAATTAAGTTAATGATTTCTGTTTTTCATTTTAGAATGTTTATAAATATTGACTTTTGAATTATTTTATTTTATAAATTGTGTTGGAAGTCGCACTAAACGGCAGAGTGCGCAACTGTTTGAAAAAGAGATATTGAAGTGTTATTGAGAATTGTATTTGAATTGTTTTGTGGAAAAACAGGTTTCGGAAAGTCAGAAAAACAAATGAAACTCTGCCGAATTTTTGTAAAAAGTTTAATTATTGGGCTCACTCGATGTTGGTTTTAAAATTATAAACTATGTGGTTTTGAAATGGTTTGAAAAAGTTTATTTGATGGGTCCACAATGATTTTGAAAAGTTATAAAATGAATTTAGAAAGTTTTAAAAATCCGAGTAGCGCTCCCTGGGTCAGGTCGGGGGGTGTTACACAGTAGTCATCGAGAGATAGGGTATTGGTGTGCAATGGAATAATTCTGGTAATACTCGAGAGAGATTATTGGTTAATCTAGTTTAAGCACGCATTCAACCATCGGTAATAAAATCTAGATAGTAACTCATGAGTGTTTGATAATAATAACCAAGTGAAATCGGATATCCTAACGCCTCAATTCCCTTGAATTTGAATCGTTATTTTTTTTTATTGTTTTTAATTAATTTGCAATTTCAAAAACATTGTTATTCCAAATAGAATTAGGTTGAGTTAATTTTGGTAATTGATATTCATTGTTCTCGTGGGAACGATACTCTACTCACTCTTTATTACTTGTGTTGATCTCGTATACTTGCGAGTTGCATAAAATTCGCATCAAACACATAACTAAAACGATTTCAGAAATAAGTGTACACTAACCTGAATACTGTTTTTTCGAACTTTTTTTTTATTTCCTTTTTCCTCCTCCTTTTTCTTCCTCCTCTTTTCCTTTTTCCTTATTCTTCTTCTCTTTCTTTTTTTTTTTCTTTCCTTCTTTTTCTTCTTCTTTTCTTCCTCTTTTTCTTCTTTTTTCTCTTTTTCTTTTTCTTCTCCCAGTCTCTCTCTATTTTCTGTTTTATTTTGCTTCTTCGTGAAGCTTCCCACCGCCATCTTATTCTTTTATAAAATTTTGGTCGTCGCGACTGCGTATCGCGATCTGTGGTGGCGTCATCTGGTCCCGATACTCACTGGAATGTTTTCATCGCGAGCACCCTATCACGATCACCGGTCACGGTCTTGGATCGCGATGTTCACTGTCCAAAATTCTCATTTTCACCGCGAGCTGCACACCGCGATCCCTGATCGCGGTCTGCACTGTCAACTTTTTCCTTTTTCTTTTATGCACTATTTTTGAACCGCTCCACCTAGTCTACTGATATACCTAAAATTAATCCAAGTAAACACATTATATTATTTTCACATAATTAATAATAATTATTAGTATTTTTCATAATTAATAAAAATTAAGGATGTTACACTCTTGTTCTCTTCTCACCAAGCTTCAACTTTTCTTCTTTTTCTATGTAACTCACGGTTGAACAAAGAAAAATTGAGTTGGTTCTAGACTTTTCTAACATTTTTATGCGAAGGGTGAGAAGGGCTTCTATGATGGGCCTTAATGTGTTGGGCTTCCTTATTCACTTCTTTAATTCCTTATTGGGTTGGGCTTTCATATCTACTTATTTACATTTTCTATGTTTTTTGTTTTCTTTGCATTAATATTTTCAAGCCCAATAGACGCATTATCGATATTTCATCAAAAATTGAAAATTAATAATTCTTATAACTCCTTTAATACTAATATTCGAATTTTAAATTTTAAAATAAATCCTAGAAATCGAATTTTACAGTACTTGTCCTGAATAGACTATTACAGTGAATATAATAGTAATTTTCTATCTCAGGGAGATATTAAAAAGGTACTCGAAGCACTTAGCGTAGACCTTAAAGAACTTAGCATTTTGGGGTACAACGGTGTCAAATTTCCTTTTTGGATGATTTGTAAAAATTGATTGATAATGGAATTGAATACTGGTTTACTACGTAGATATAGCATCACATTGATTGTCGAAGTATATAAAAATCTCATATCTCTTTTATTATTTATTGTACTTTCATTTGTGTACATAATTTATTGTTAATTAAGTTGGTATACAAATAGTAACATACAGCAGATATTGTTATCATATGAGCATGTTCTCTAGACTCAATATCTACTGGAGGTTTACTAGGAAAATCAAAGAATAATGCTCAGCTGCCAACGTTGGCTCCACAGTTTCATGGTTATGGTTTGAAACTTTGAATTGTTTTGAGACCTTGGTGGGTCGTTGATTTCCAAGACACTGTGAGGACATTATCACATATGAAAGGTGGCATTTTATCAATAAAGTGAAGTCAAGAAAAGGGTTATTATCATTCTCCACCCTATAGTTTAGAGTATTCTCCATTTTTCACCCTATAGTTTCATTTTTCTCTCTTTTACACCCTCTGTTAACGTCTGTTAGTATTTCAATTATAAAGACTATTTTGCCCTTATTCTTTAAAATAATAATTAAATACTATTTAAATATAATAAATAAAAAATAAATTCCCACCGTCCATCAGATCTGATGGACGCTAAGGATCAAACCTAAAATAAATAAAAAATTAATTTTTTTTTTAAAATATATATATAAAGTGGAGATCCAGATTAAATCTCCACCGTCCATCTTCAGTTGATGGACGGTGGGCATCAACCTTAAAATAAAATAAAAAATTTTAAAAAAATATAAGGGGTGGAGATCCAGATCTCCACCGTCATCTTTAAGATGGACGGTGGAGATTCAATCTGAATCTCCAGAGTCCAAAAATCCAAAAAAAAAATTTAAAAATAGTGGTGAGATCCAGAACGGATATCTACCGTCCATCTTAAAAATGGACGGTGGAGATCCATCCACAAACCCAAAATAAAAAAGAAAATAAGAGTTCAAAAAAAAAAAAATTAACAAACCACACCAATCCATAACCACAACCACCCCTCCATCCCATCAAAACTACACAACCAGTCAACCACCACAGAACCTCCCCCAAAGCCACCAGTCCAAACCCCCCATTTTCATCATCAAAAAACTAGAAGAGGAAGAGAGAGAGGAGGGTTGAGGAAGAAGGAGAGAGACGATGATGAGGAAGGAGAGAGAGAGAAAAAATAGAGAGAAAAGCGAAAGAAGGAGAAAGAGAACAAAAAATATGAGAGAGAGAAAGAGAAAAGATAAAAAAGTATGAGAGATGAGTGGGTGTGGGGGCGGTGAGAGAAAATGGTAGGTGGGGTAGGTGAAAGGAATAAAAAAAATTTAATTTTATATTATTTTTTAATTAAGATTTTTTAGTTTAAAATTATTTATTTGTTTTTATTTTGTAAATTACCATTATACCCTTAAAAGTTTAATAGTCAACTGTTAATTTTTTAATGGAATTTAACGGTAGGGTATTTTTTAGAGATTTTTGTAAAATAGAAGGTGTAAAAGAGAGAAAAATAAAATTATAAGGTGAAAAATGGAGAATACTCTAAACTATAGGGTAGAGAATGATAATAACCCTCAAGAAAATACATGACTGTCCTATCTAATAATTACATCGATCAAATTACTTTTCTTCTTTGAAATTTTCATGAAGTTATTGGACATAGCTAGCTGTTTTCACATTAACTTTTTCTTTTCTCTCATCAGTTGTCTTGTCAATAATAATTCACATTGACTTGGTAGATACATTGTCTACTTGCAATTTGCAGGTATTGTTATGATATCAATTTGTTCTCTAGACTCAATATCTACAGGAGGTTTACTAGGAAAAACAAAGAAAGATACTCAGCTGCCAAAGTTGGCTCCACAGTGTGAAATTGTTTTTGTCAATTGTCAGAGCATTTCATAAAGAGGGTGCGTTTGGTGCACCGAAAAATAATAGTCTCTTATTTAGTACAGGATTAGATAAAAAAAATATATTATATTTTATATAATTTTAGATTAATTAGTTTAAAATTAAATTAAATTAATTTAATTTTAAGTAAAATAAAATTATTTTAAACCAATAATAAAAATTAAATTAGTTAAATTTAATTTAATTAATTTTTTAAAATAAAATATTTATACAATTTTTTTAAAAAATAAATATAACTGTTTATAATTAATTTTTAAAAAATAATATTTATATATTTTATTTATATAAAATAAGTACAACTCTTGAGCGGTACTAATCATCTTTATCACTGTTTTATTTTTATTATCATTGTTGATACCGATGTAAATATCTTATTTATGTAAATATTTGACTTTTTTAATAACCCATGAAATCTTTTATATATAAAAAAAAAAAGTTATATTAATATTAAAATCTCTTTGTATTCGGCTACATATATTTGATCTTTAAGTAATTTAGTATACACAATTTTATATTATATTTAGCAGTTCATCTTGTTGTCTTTTTTTTCTCCTTTCGATTTCCACCGAGGATTGTATTGAACAATGAGGAATGAGATACATAAACTCAGGGCTGTTCAAAGATAGAAGTAGGCAAGAATTTGATGTCCTGATCATGTTCCGAATTTGTAGTGTATATTGGATGGAAAGCAGACAAATTGTTGAATCAATACAGATCCTTTGTTAAAAAGGTTGATACTATTAGTTTGTTTCACTTTCACACAAACAGAAAAAGTAAAGGAATTGATAATAATTTAGACAATAAAGTTGAGTAATGGGCCCAAATACAAAGTTGATTTGATTTGAATAATTTTTCAATTACTTTAGAAACACTCATATAATTTTGCTTTTTTTTTTTCTGTCATGCTAGAATCAGGGGACTGTATTTGAAATTACAAGAAAATTTGAAGAGTTAAAAAGATGAGCTATCAGTCATGCTGGCGTGTATAGAGGAGTAAATACATTCCTATCTTCCTTTAAGTTTCCATGAAGTTATTGGACATAGTCAGCTGTTTTCACATGCTTTACTTTTTCTATTTCTCTCATCAGTTGTCATTGTCAATAATAATTCACATTGACTTGATAGTAACTAGTACATACAAGTCTTCTCTTATTACTCTCTCATACCAAGCATCTTCTACCTGCAATTTGCAATCACTCATCTCTCAGAAAAGCTTTGGATTTCTAACTTTGCAAGTGAAAATGGCAGACGCTTTGTTTCAATTTCTGCTGGAGAAACTGGACTCGCTCATTCAGAAGGAGGTTGGGTTGATCTGGGGTGTTGACAGAGAAATGGAGAGACTACAAAGCTTGCTCTCAACTATTGAGGCTGTGCTTGAAGATGCAGAGGAGAAGCAAATAAAAGGAAAGGCACTTCAGGATTGGTTGCGAAAGCTTAAAGCTGCAGCTTATAACGTTGATAACATCTTGGATGAGTGCGCAACAGAGGCTGCTCTGTTAGAGTCTAATGGCCACAGTGTGAAATTGTTTTGAGACCTTGCTGGGTCATTGATTTCCAAGACATCTGTCAGGACATTATCACATGGAGGGTGTGTTTGGTACACTAAAAATAATATTATCTTTTATTTGATATAGTATGAGATTGAAAAAAATATATATATTATATTTTATATTTTATACCGTATTAATTTAAAATTAGATTAAATTAATTTTAAGTAAAATAAAATTATTTTAAACTAATAATAGAAATTAAATTTAGTTAATTTTTTAAAATAAAATATTTATACTATTTTTTTAAAAATAAGTATAACTATTTATAATTAATTTTAAAAAAATAATATTTATATATTTTTTTAACTATTACAATTCATTCGGGATTTAAAGGAGGGGGAAAGTACTCGTACTCACAAACTTGAGGTGTAAGTATGAGGGGTATGCTATTGGTCTAATATTATCTTGTCACATTTATATTCTTATTAATATTAAAAAAAAATATATTTTGTTAATAATATTTTAATATAATATATTAAATAAAAAATTAAATAAAATAATAATAAAGCTTTGAGGTCGGACAATTTATCCTGCATCACCAGCACTAAATTTTTAGATCGGATTGTATTTTTCTAATCCCATCTAAGAGCCAATTATGGGATTGGACTATTACAGTCTCATGGTCCAACGAATCAAGAAAGATAGCTTTTTATCAATAAGAAAATACTTTCCTATCCTATCTTTCTTGAAGTTTCCATGAAGTTATTTGACGGTGATAATAATTACATCGTGGGAGATCGCTGGCTGTTTTCAAATATTTTTCTTTTTTTCTTATCAAATATGATATCTTTTAATTGGGAACTAATTTTACTTTGTTCAATAACTATTTTCTCTTATATCGGAAACTATTTTTCCTTTAATAGAGAATTAATCCTCATAAGCTTTTTTTTCCAAACTAACCCTTTGATCAGAAACTATTTTTTCTTTGATTATGAACTACTGGAAAATTTGACAGTAAATTAATTTCTAAAAATTATTATTTGTTTTTTAGTGCAATATGGATATCTCTCTCTAAAACAGATTTATGTTTTCTCTGAGGACTTTTGGGCGGTACTGAGCATCCTTGTCTGCTTTATCTCTGTCATCGTCGGTATTGATGTAAATATCTTATTTTTGTAAATATTTGACTTTTCTAGCTATTAAGAAGTAACTCATAAAATCTTTTAAGTTATTTCTTAATTTCATGCAGAAAAAGTCATTCTAACATTAAAATCTATTTGTATTCTATCACAATATATTCGAAAATGTAGTTCATCTTCAAGTAATTTAGCATACACATTTTCCAATTATATTTAGCATATCATCTTATTATCTTTTTTTCTCCTTTAGATTTCCAATCATAGTTTTACATAATCTCATAATTTAAACTCTCATGACATAATATAGTGGTTGCAAACTTAAAATACGAATATTATATCAAATATTAATCCTACCATTACATAATCAAAAATAACTTGATGTCCCATATTCATAAGCATGAAAACATAACATAAATAAATACATATAACTTGAAGTCCCATATTCATAAGATAAATAAATAAACGAAAGCTACATAGTAAATAAATTTGATAATTTATCATTTATAGTTGTCCAACATCTTTTCCTATTAACTAAAGAAGAAAAATGAAAAATGAATAATGTGGAGTTTATTAAAATAAGATTAAAATAAATATGTAATATAAAAGTTTCGAAAAAAAAAATAATTACCTTCGTGAATGTGAAATTACTTATCAAATACGATATTAATCAAGAATAATCAATATGAACAAATTTGAATATGAACAAATCTCAGTTTAAAATAAATAAAAAATAAATAAAAATATACAATCAATTTAACTTGTTACTCTTAGAGTCTTACTCAGTCAAAGGTTAACATTTTAAATTCAAGAAGAAATATATTTGCTAAGGTTAACTGAAACATTTTAAATTCAATCTGCACAATACTTCAGTCACTCAAAGGAAGAATTATAGAACAGAATAAATCAAACTCAATGTGTGAGGGATTCATTCCACAAGTGACCAAAATCAAATGTTATTTTCGGGATTCATAAAATAAAATAACCAAGTGATTCAAAATCAAATAAATCAAAATCAAACTCAGAAAAGTTCATGATTATAAATCAACCAAACAAGACAATAAATTTGTTTTCCACTCAACACAAGGAAAGTACATGCTTCATGTAAGCAACTATCATCTTTGTATATATTGCAACAGTTTCAAAATTCTAGATACATAAATACTTGCTTGAAGGATCAAACTTGCAAATAAAGATGGTATTCTCCACATCATTACTCTTCTAAGATGTCGCTACACAATTACTGTTGTGAGAAAAAGAAAAAATATAGACACAGATATTTACTTGGTTCGGCACAAACTTGCCTACATTCATGGAGCACACGCACTTTCACTATTTTGGAGAAAAATTACAAGCTCACAGCTCTCTAAATTTTCTCTCAGAGCCTTCACAAAGCTCTCTCACAAAAACTTATCTTTCTCTATAATTGCTCTCTCTTACAATTGTATTTCTATTGGTGTGTGTTGGTGTGTTTAGCTATTACAATTTAGTGGGTATTTATAGGGAGAGGGAGAGAGCAACCAATCACCAAAGAATGATTATGGCTCTCAACCTCCCAACACGATTATATTTAATAAAATGATTTATTCTCCACTATTCTCTCCTTTAATAATCTTGTCTACACCAATAATCTCCACTAATTTTTGTCTCCACTAATAATCTCCACTAACAATTTCCCACTTGGAGACAAAAATGCAACATTTGTGAATAGTGGTGTGCTAAAAAAACTCTCTCTACTTGCGAAGACCAACTGAAGCTGAGCACAACTTCAGTTTCTCAATAGTGACAGCCTTTATTAATATATCTACTGGATTCTTGCTGCCATAGATCTTCTCCAATGTTAGCACTTCATCTTCCAATAAAAATCTGATAAAGTGGGAACGGAGACCGATATGCTTGGTTCTGGAATGAAATGCTGAATTCTTTGCCAGAGCACTCTAACTGTCTCTATATATAACATTCTTCCCTAGACTGAATCCCAACTCTGTCAACAATTCTTGTAGCCATATCATTTCTTTACTGCTTCTGTAACTATTACATACTTAGCCTCTGTAGTGGATAGTGCAATAATCTTTTGTATTTGCTACATCCAACCAATAGTTGTGGTGCCAATGGTAAATACATAACCAGTGGTGCTTCTTCGGTGATCAAATTCACCTGCAAAGTCTGTATCTACGTAGCCTTGAACTTTTAACTCTCCCTTACCAAAGTGCAAACACTTACTTATGGTGCCTCGTAGATACCTCAAAATCCACTTCACTGCTTCCCAATGAATCTTTCCAGGATCTGACATAAATCTACTGACAGCTCTTACTGCATGGCCAATGTCAGTTCTAGTATAGACCATTGCATACATCACGCTTCCAACGGCTGAGGCGTAAGGAATCTTATCCATGACATTTTTCTCTTCCTCCGTCTGAGGAGACTGATTCTTGGATAGACGAAAGTGACTAGCCAAGGGTATGCTGACTGGCTTGGCATCGTCAATGTTGAATCTATGCAAAATGCACTTAATGTACTCTGTCTGTGATAACTGTAAAGTCCTTTTTTGCTTATCTCTAGTGATTTGCATTCTAAAAATCTTTTTAGCTGGACCCAAGTCTTTCATGTCAAACTCTTTTGACAATTGACGCTTCAAGTTTTTGATCTCGTCCATATTTGAATCAGCTACTAACATATCATCTACATAAAGTAGCAAGATGATATAGCTATATTTACACCTTTTAAAGTAGTAACAATGGTCGGCATTGCACTTCTGAAAACCTTCTTTGTGTATGAAACTATCAAATTTCATATACCACTGTCTTGGAGCTTGTTTCAAGCCATACAAGCTCTTCTTTAATCTGCACACTAGGTTTTCTTTCCCCTTTTCTATAAAGCCTTCTGGTTAGTGCATGTATATTTCTTCTTGTAGATTTTCATGAATGAATGCGGTCTTCACATCTAACTGCTCAAGATGGAGATTTTCACTAGCAACAATACTTAAAACAGATCTGATAGTGTTTAGCTGCACAACAGGAGTAAAAATTTTAGTGTAGTCAATTCCTTTCTTCTGTTAGAATTCTTTGACAACTAGGTGGGTTTTATATCTCTTACAGCTGTTGTGCTCCTCTTTCACCCGATACACCCATTTATTATGAAGTGTTTTTTTCCTATAGGCAATTTAGTGAACTCCCTGTCTTGTTAGATATTAAAGACTTTACCTCTTCTTTCATAACTAACTCTCACTGGTTGGTACCTGTGGCCTGGGTTGAAAATGTCCATCCTTACATGTAAGTGGACAAGAAAATATATTTCCACGGCATTTTCCTCTTATTTTTTAAGCCATTTGTGGGGGCTTTATCAATATTATATTCAACGACTATGTAATTATAATATATAATCTCTCTGGACAACTTTGAAATCCCAAAAGCAAAACAAGAATATAATAATATGGAATCCAAAGTTTGCAGAGACATTGGTGATCTTATTATATTATAAACACACAAAACTTTGGACGGTGATCTTATCACATTGAGTAGACATAGCTAGCTGTCTTGCATGTTTAGTTTTTTTTTTTTTTTTAATAAGACATTCTTAGTTTTTCTAATGCTTTTGTTTTTTTTTCTCTTACCAATTGTCATTGTCAATTATAATTTTAATTTACATTGACTTGGTAGTAATTACTAGTACATACAAGTCTTACCATATTATCTTTTCTGGCCTACATTGTCCATTTACAATCACCGAAGAAGTGATGGAAGAGTATACTGATGTGCTGTTATGAGGTCTTTGTGTATCGATATCTTAAAATAGTAGTGATGTGCATAATACCATCATTATTTGCAAGTTTGATATTTCAAACATGTACTTGTATATCTAGAATTTTATAACTATTGCAATATATACAAAGATGATAGTTGCAATCTTCAAAGAAGCTCCTAAGCCTATATTTGGATGATTGTGAATAATAATCACAAATGTCACCATAAATTGGACAAATCATTTGTCTAACTTTAACTTACTTTATTATGGGCAAGAAGAGAGGTTATCACCTATATAAATTAAAAGGCTTAAAAATATTAACGGAATGTTATGTATTAAATACCTTTAAAGTGTGAAGAATCTACCACATGCCAAAAAAGTAATTTGCTTTAAAAAAGAAATCTTTGTAAATTAAACTTCTCTTGAATCGACTATTATGGTGAATATGATAGTAATCTTCTATCCTAGGACATGTTAAAATGGTACTTGAAGTACTTAAACATCATGTAAACCTTAAAGAACTTTACGCAAATCTTAGAGCATCCATAATGTATGAGACCAAAACATAAAGCTTATTATGTGCTATATTACTATTTTTGGGTCTCATTTTTGAAAAATAAGTCTTCCTATTTGGATCATATTATTATAGATCTCATTTTCTCACAATGCAAGTAAATTTAAAAAGATAAATTGGACCTACTTTTTAACTTTTTTTCTAAACAATCATTATTTTTTATTAAAATATAATATACATATTTTATAAATTATATAATATATTATAAATTATATAATATATTTTAAATATCAATAATTATTTAATAAATTATAATTAACTTAAAACAAGATAATAATAGTAATTAAAAAATATCATAACTAAAATAGAACAATAAAAATAAATATTAAAAAATATAATATTTAAAAACTACGGTCTACGATCAACTACTACTATAAATACCACTACCATTTTTTTTATTATCTCCCTTTTTTCCTATAATAGTCAAATGTTTAATTTTTTTTTAAATAAAATGTTATTTTATAATTTAACAAGTCTATTAATTTTATAATTTTATTCTATAATGTTCAAGCACTTTTTAATAATAATTTTTAATATTATTAATTTAATTATATACATAATTAGTATTAAAATTTAAATATTAATTAAATTTATAATTACACATAACTATACATATTATAAGAATTAAATTTATAAAAAAAATTAATATTATCATTCAAATTATTTTAATTTTATTAAAATATTTTTTATTATATATAATTATTTAAATTTATAATTATATAATAGATTTATAATATATATATATATATATTAATATATAAATATAAATATATATAGGCTCAATGATTGGTTACAATAACCAATTATTAGATAAGACCCAAATAAGGTTCCAAATTTGGAACCCCATTTGAATCTAAAATTATAGACTCCACTAATGGGGCTTTCACAGTAAGTCCCATTATGAAGTTCCACTAGATTAAGTGGGTCTAGTAAAATGAAGCTGATTTTGCTTTTCATTGCTGATGCTCTTAAAGAACTTAGCATATTGGCATACAACGGTGTCAAATTTCCTTTTTGTATAATTTGTAAAAATTGATTGATAATGGAATTGAGTACTGATGCGTTATGTAGATATAACATCACATTGATTGTCGAAGCATATAAAAATATCGTATCTCTTTTATTATTGTTCATTGTATTTTCATTTATATATGTAATTGATTGTTAATTAAGTTCGTATACAAATAGTAACATACAGCAGATATTGTTATAATATGAACATGTTCTCTATACTCAATATACAGCAGATATTGTTACTAGGAAAATCAAAGAAAGATGCTCAGCTGCCAAAGTTGGCTCCACAGTGTGAAATTGTTTTGAGACCCTGTTGGGTCATTGATTTCCAAGACATCTGTCAGGATATTATCACATAGTGGGATTAGATCAAAATATTTTTATAGAATTTGATTGTATTGAATTATATAGGATTGAACTAATTAATATTGTTATGTATTTTATACAATATAGATTGGACTAAAAATAATATTGTCTCTTATTTGGTGTAGTATGAGATTGGAAAAAAAAAATATATTATATTTTATATTTTGACTAGTTTAAAATTAGATTAAATCAATTTTAAGTAAAATAAAATGATTTTAAATTAATAATAAAAATTAAATTAGTTAAATTAAATTTAGTTAATTTTTTAAAATAAAATAGTTATATTATTTTTTAAAAAAATAATATAACTATTTATAATTAATTTTTAAAAAATAATATTTATATTATTTTTTTTAACTATTACAATTCATTCGGTATTTAAGGGAGGGGGAAAGTACTCGTACTCACAACCTCGAATATAAGTATGAGGGGTATACTACTGGTCCAATATTATCTTGTCACATTTATATTCTTATTAATATTAAAAAAATAATATTTTAATATAATATATTAAATAAAATAATAATAAAGCTTTGAGGTGGGATAATTTGTCATGCCTCACCAGCACTAAATTTTTAGATGGGATTGAATTTCTCTAATTCCATCTATAAGAGCTAATTATGGGATTAGACTGGAAATAGTCCAATCCCATGATTCAACGGATCCCAAAAGATAGATTTTTATCAATAAGAAAATACTTTCCTATCCTATCTTTCTTAAAGTTTTCATGAAGTTATTTGACGGTAATAATAATTACATCGTGGGAGATAGCCGGCTATTTTCAAATATTTTACTTTTTCTCTTATCAAATATGATATCTTTTAATTGTGAACTAATTTTACTTTGATTAAGATCTATTTTCTCTTAGATCGGAAACTATTTTTCCTTTAATAGACAACTAATCCTCATAAGCTTTTTTTTTTTTTCCAAACTAACCCTTTGATCAGAAACTATTTTCTCTTTGATTAGCAACTACTGAAAAATTTGACAGTAAATTAATTTCTAAAAATTAGTTTTTTTTTTAAGTGCAATATGAATATCTCTCTCTAAAACAGGTTTATGTTTTCTCCTAGGACTCTTGGACGGGGCTGATCATCCTTGTTTGCTTTATCTTTGTCATCGTTATCGGTACCGTTATAAATATTTGACATTTCTAGCTATTAAGAAGTAACTAATGAAATTTTTTAAGTTATTTCTTAATTTCATCCAGAAAAAGTCATACTAACATTAAAATCTTTTTGTATTCGATTATAATATATACGAAAATATAGTTCATCTTCAAGTAATTTAGCATACACATTTTTCATTCGAAGATAGATGTAGGCAAGAATTTGATGTGATGATCATGTTCCTAATTTGAACTCTCACTAAACTTGTTACTCAAGTCCTTGGACATAACTGACGCTAGTAAGGTAGCAATTAATACGAGTGTCATCGTTATAAATGCGGATGTATCATCACGATAAATTGTACTGTATATTGGATGGAAAGCAGACAAATTGTTGATTCAATACAGATCCTTTGTAAAAAAGATTGATACAATTAGTTTGTTTCGCTTTCACACAAAAAGAAAAAGAAAAAGAATTGATAATAAAGTTAGAAAACAAAGTTGAGTAATGGGCTCAAATATAAAGTTGATTTGATTTGAATAATTTTTTTTTTTTAAGGAAAAAAATGAGCTAAAAGATGAGCTATCAGTCATGCTGGCATGTATTTAAATACATTCCTATCTTCCTATCTTCCTTTTTTAAGTTTCCATGAAATTTTTGGACATAGCTAGCTGTTTTCACACGCTTTACTTTTTCTTTTTCTCACATCAGTTGTCAATAACAATTCACATAGCTAGCTTTTTTCACTTGTTTTACTTTTTCTCTTATCAGTTGTCATTGTCAAAAATAATTCACATTCACTTGATAGTAACTAACTAGTACATACAAGTCTTCTCTTATTACTCTCTCATACCAAGCATCGTCTACCTGCAATTTGCAATCACTCATCTCTCAGAAAAGCTTTGGATATCCAACTTTGCAAGTGAAAAATGGCTGACGCTCTTTTTGAATTTCTCCTGGAGAAACTGGGCTCGCTCATTCAGGAGGAGGTTGGGTTGATCTGGGGTGTCGACAGAGAAATGGAGAGACTACAAAGCTTGCTCTCAACTATTCAGGCTGTGCTTGAAGATGCAGAGGAGAAGCAAATAAAAGAAAAGGCACTTCGGGATTGGTTGCGAAAGCTTAAAGCTGCTGCTTATAAGGTTGATGACATCTTGGATGAGTGCGAAACAGAGGCTGCTCTGTTAGAGTCTAATGGCCAAAACTCATGTTTGACCAACAAGGTACCCACTTCTTTCTTCAGTTCTTTGCGTCCGCGTAATATATTGTTTCGTCGCAAGATTGGTGGTAGGATGAGAGACATAATAAAGAGGTTAGATGAAATTGCTGAAGAGCGTTCCAAGTTTCATTTGATAGGAGGTACTGAGAGGCGTTCTGCTGTCATAGCTAACCGTCAAACTGGATCCTTTCCTCCATCTCGAGTATACGGTAGAGACGAAGATAAAGAAAGAATTGTTGAGTGTTTGGTGGAGAAAGTTTCTGGTTTTGATGGCGTTTCGGTGTATCCTATTGTTGGATTAGGTGGACTGGGAAAGACAACACTTGCTCAGACGGTCTACCATGATGAGAGGATTGGGAGTCATTTTGAGCTACGAATTTGGGTTTGTATTTCTGAGGATTTTTGTGTGAGGAGAATAATAAAAGCTATAATTGCAGATGCAACTGGAGACTCTTGTGCAGACTTAGATTTAAACACTTTGCAGAAACGCCTTCGAAACATTCTAAATGAGAAAAGGTATTTGCTTGTTCTTGATGATGTGTGGAATGAAGAACGAGATAATTGGGATAGTTTAAAGTCTGTTTTGGCTTGTGGATCAAGAGGTGCTTCGATCATTGTCACTACTCGAATCAAAATGGTCGCGTCATTTATTGGAACATTGCCTCTGCATCAATTGTCTGGTTTAACCGAGGATGATTGCTGGTCATTATTCAAGGAACGTGCATTTAGACACGAGTCAGAAGAACGTCCGAACCTCGTAGAGTTGGGAAAGGAGATAGTGAAGAAGTGCGGAGGTGTGCCTTTAGCTGTAAAGTCTTTGGGAAGCATGATGAGCGGCAAAAGTGATGAAAGCCAGTGGCTTTCTGTTGTAAAAAGTGAACTTTGGAATTTGCCTCCACCTGAAAATTCAATCTTGCCAGCCTTACGATTGAGTTACTCAAATTTACCATCAAAATTGAGACAATGTTTTGCTTTTTGTGCCATTTTTCCCAAGGATTTTGTAATTGAGAAAGAATTTCTGATTCAACTTTGGATGGCCAATGGCTTTATTCCTTTCAGTGGAAGTTTGGATCCTGAGGATATTGGTAATGAATACTGCAACGAATTGTGTTGGAGATCTTTCTTAGAAGACCTCGGGGAAGATGATTTTGGCTTTAGTAAAGGATTCAAAATGCATGACCTTGTTCATGATCTTGCACAATCTATCATGGAGGATGAATGTCTTATTCAAAACATTGAAGGCTCAGCTAATGTCTCAAAAAGAACTTCTCATTACTCATGGAATAGTGATTTATGGAAAGGACATATCTTTCCTGATGCTCTTTATCGAGTTGAAACCTTGAGGACATTCATAATGCATTCTGACTGTTATTTTTCTTGTGACTTCTCTAGATTAACTTCTTTGAGAGTGTTCCATGCAAATGAAAATGCAGATGAGGAGTTGTCATCTTCAATTGGTTGTTTAACACATCTAAGGTACTTAAAGCTTCTTTCCAATGAAATCCAGATGCTTCCTAAATCAATTTGTACCTTGTATAATTTGCAAACTTTGAATCTGAATAATTGTTTCCGTCTTCGGAAACTACCGGAGCATATGAATCGCCTGAAGAATCTCCGACACTTTTACTTGGATGAATGTAGGCAATTATCTCAGATGCCACCACGAATTGGACAAATCAGTTGCCTAAAGACTTTAACTTGCTTTATTGTAAGTAAGAAAAGAGGTTGTCGCCTAGAAGAATTGAAGGGTTTAAATCTTGGCGGAATGTTACATATTAGAAATCTACAAAGCGTGGAGAATCCACAGGATGCCAAAGAAGCCAATTTGGTTGAAAAAAGAAATCTTCGAAAATTGTACTTGTCCTGGACCGACAATGATAGTAATTTTCCATCCCAGGAACATGCTGAAAAGGTACTTGAAGCACTTAAACCTCATGGAAACCTTGTAGAATTTGACATATCGGGGTATAACGGTGCCAAATTTTCGATTTGGATGGGGGACAAAATTCTCAATAATGTTGTTTCCATTAAGCTTGAAGATTGTCGTAACTGTTCTCAACTTCCTCCTTTAGCACTACTACCTTCTCTTCGAACTCTTTGTTTATATAGAATGAGTCAGGTGATGTACATTGACGATCATTTTCAAAGTGGTGGAAGGGAGCTGTTCCCATGTCTTACCTCCTTAGAGATTGAAAGATGCCCTAAATTGACCTTGCCACATCTTCCTTCAGTGGAACGGTTAGGAGTTTCAGATTGCAATGAGGTGGTATTAGGATCAATCTCGAATCTCAAAAGCCTCATCTCGCTTTCAGTTTCAAAAAACAGTGAATTGAATTACCTTCCACATGGTATGCTGCTAAACCTCACCTCTCTGAAAGAACTTTCTATTAGTCGGTTCAGCGAGTTGAAGTGTTTGCCCACAGAACTAGTCAGCCTCATTGCTCTTGAAACTTTAAGCATTTGGGAGTGCGATGAGTTTGAGTCTTTTCCAGAGCAAGGGATGGAAGGGCCTGAAATGTCTTAAATATTTGGATATACGAGACTGTAGTAAGTTTACATCTTTGACAGAGGGGATACAACACCTCTCATGCCTTGAGACCTTGAGTCTTATGGGTTGTTCTGAGCTGGTGGCTTTGCCGAATGGTATTAAGTACCTTACTTCCCTGCATCAGTTAGAATTATATGGTTCCACTGAGTTGGCAGTATTGCCTGAAGCCCTGCGGTATGTCCCTGCACTGCAAACCTTGTGGATAGAGTTCTGCCCTAATTTAGCATCATTGCCCCACTGGCTTGGAGACCTTACATCTCTTCAAACATTATGGATATGGTATTGCGCGGAGTTGACATCTCTTCCGGCGAGCATTCAGGGCCTGAAGAACCTACAAGAATTGTATATTGTTGGTTGCCCTGAACTGGTGAAGCGATGCGAGAAGGAAACGGGAGAGGACTGGTACAAGATATCACATATTCCACATGTTAATGTGAAATATGACTCTGATTAGAAAACTACTAATGCCATCCAATTTGAGAGGTATGTATCTAGACGTTGTAGTTCATGTTTATTCTCTTAAGTTTTAACATTTTTGTCCTAATTGACATTATATTTGGATCCACTGCAGATATACTGAACCTGTGAGTGATTGCAGCGTGACGGCAATACTGGTGTATAATAATGTATGTTCCTTTTTTTTTTTTTAATAACATTTACTAGGTTACTGATAACTAGAATATTGTAGGACAAAAAAAATATGTGGTAGGACTATGTTACTGGAACATTGTTGGATAAAAAAAGGGGTATTATTAATTTGATTCCTAACTTATTTAGAAATATCACCTTTTGACTTGTTTTTATTTTTTTTTATCTCGTATCGTCTTTAACTTTACCAAAATATATCAATTTAGTACATATGATCAAAAATTTTTTACGATCAAACTGACAAAGTGTAGATTGACCATTTTACCTTTTTGTGTTAAATTATTAAATCAGAATAATTTCTTGGTCCTCTACTTTTTACAACTTTATATATTTGGATAGTCCAATACGAAATTGACATGTATTATAAAATCTTAATATTTTTTAAAAACACTAAGAAAGAATTATATTATAGTTTTATTATTATATTATATTTTTATAATATAATAATATATATTGTAAATTTATTATTATATTTTATTTTTATAATATAATAATTATGATTCAGTTTTTGTGTAGGAATTCAGAGGGGTCTTTCCGGTATGTATTGGTGGTTTACTAGGAAAATCAAATAAAGATGAGAAGATTAGCTCATCTTTATTAGCTCATCACTCAGCTGCCAAAGTTGGCTCCACAGTTTGATGGTTTGATTTGTTTCGAGACCTTTGTTGTTCATTGATTTCTTTTTTTTAATACCACTAAAGGCTTGACTCATGAAATGTTAATATGATTTGAATTATATCTTTGTTTCGAGATCTTTGTTACTCATTGAATGAGAACTATGTATTTATTAAGTTGTTATATCATATGTTTGAACTTAGATCCTCAATTTATATGAGTTTTTATCTATACAAGTTTTTATCTGAGTATATTTAATGTTTGTAATTAGTGGTTAATGAGAAATAGATTGAATATTTAGAGAGAAAATCTAATGAAGTCATATTTTTTTTAACTTGATGAGAAGAATTTGTTAAGAGGTTGTATGCACCCGTTGTGATGTTATTATAACATCTCACATTCTCAATTACATATGAGTGTTGTTTAGAATTCATTGGACATGCATGATTAATACATTCTTTTAGCAGACATTTTCATCAAATACAATCACAATTATTCAAAATGCATTAATTGTATCAACCAACCAGAAATTAGATCAAAGTCCATATAGTAGATGACATTTTAATCTGTACATCTGATTTTCTATAAAGAAATCATGCAAAGAAAAAGTTACCTGAACATGCACTTTCATGACATATTTATAAGAACAGAAATTTAGAGAGAATTGTACCAGTCAAATTCCTTCGTATACATATATGTAAACTCAACTCTTTTTAAAAGTAATTAGTGACAAATGGTTATAATCATGCATTGCAATTGTATAAAAATGGCCGAAAAAGAGTAAATCTGGCTCACTCATGCAAAAAAAGTAAGCTCTTAATCGATGAGATTCAAGCAATATTAGCATTCTTAATCACAATGTCTTCATGATGGAAGAGTAGCACTTCACAGGCAGTCACCTGGCCATTATCTCTTCTTTATTCCGCTGGTTAAATATAATAATAATGGATGGTTATTACATGTACATCACTCTATCGCTCTGTTGAGAAAGGATCCAAATATTCAAGTGCTCTGTTGTAATTACACCTACAGAAAGAAAAGTTGCATAATCTACCTGCTCGAATGCACCAACTTGAGTAGTACAGGTCAACACGTCTTGGTTTGTCATGCCGTGGCACAGCATTAGAAGGCACTCCCTGACAAGCGAAAATTTCAGATTGGAACTCTGATAACTAAGCAATTACAACATTAAAAGATAGCCAACACAATCAAAACTGAAAGAAATAAGACAGCATTTGTGCTGGATGTCTTTATCCTTAATCCTTCCTCTTTCAATGCAAGTTCTTCTACTGCTAGCAGTTTTGGGGAGTTTGACATTAAACATATATTTTTATTACAATGTATAAATCTTGTTGTGAGCGGGATTTGATCCTAAAACTTTTTTACTACAACCATAGACCACACCTACTAAGCCAGTTAGTACCCGTAATATAATCATCCACACAGTCTATCCTATCCACAACACAGTTATTCTTGGTTACCCGATGTTTTTATCTCATGTCAATCATGTTATGGATTATCTATCCACTCAAAACAGGAAGTTATTGGTTACATAAACCCCCATAAGTGAATCTCTATTTACCAACTCTACTCCAGTTCTATGGCACTAACCTTTTCAAGCCTCATCATGTTTAGGAGAACTTAGATACCAAAATAGAGCCATCAGCAAAAGTTTCCCTGAACTAAAACCTAAACGTTCTAGCATATTACATAAGTTAAATAAAGTGAATGCATCGTGTCGCTAACAATGAGAATATTAGCTAATTCAATCAATGTTAAAAATGAACATTTCGAGTTATACCTTTGTCACGCAATAATAAGATCTTCCAGATTCCCATATCCGACGTCCTATTATGTATTCTGTCACTACAAAAAAAGGGAAAATGTACCACAAAGGATTTAAAAAGATAAGCATATGCTAGAACGAATAATATATGTCAAAGCGAATGTGGGAAAGCTCACCTTACGTATCCAATGTACTAACATGGTTCCTGTAGTGGGACACTCTTCTATTGTTGTACTATATGCAAGCATGTCATCCCACTTCGATCTAAACACATCATCCCAGAAGAAGTCCCTGACAATCTCTGGTGTGGCGTCCTCAAATAGAGTTCTACTACGATATTGAGAAGGGCTAGTCTAGCAAATTAAAAACAAAAACCAATCAAACAAATTGATAATTGAGAAAATGATAAAAGAACTCTACAAAAGAAAGATTATGAACAAACTGACTTATTGTATGACAGACAAGAGTTATTATTTAATTATGAGTTGATTACTTCTACGATAAGAAACTGTTGAGTGTTATATTAGTATAACATTACCTTGGGATCTCTTATATTAGTATAACATTACCTTGGGATCTCTTCGCCATGCTTGATAGCTCATAGTTTGGGTAGAACAATCCATCATGTGTATCCAAGTAGGACCTCCATCTTTCACCTCAACGAGCTTCCATAAATGTTCCAAATTCTCCTCAGTTACAACGTTAGTTCGTTCTTCGTTGAGCAGAGACGTACTAGACAAATACAATCAATCAGTGAGTAATTTGTCCCTAATCATCTTATTTATCCTCTTTAGACCAATCCCTTTCCCTCTCCAACTGCCTATCTAGGTTATACTGCATATTATATTCGAACATAACATAGTTGAGATACTCAGTCAGCATAGTTGCTAATTCAGCAAAAGCTAGAAAGCAGATTTCAAATTGTTGGGAAAAATGTTTGTAAAAGAATAAATTTTACGGTCTCAGAATAATTTCCCAAACCAAATAGAGCAAAATAACACCAAAGATTTTTAGCATGGAAAACCCTCCAAATGAAGGTAAAAACCACGGGACCCGTACGCCGCTTAAAGCTTCCACTATAATAATAATGAGATTACAAACTTCACCTTTAAGTGGTTCTCTCACAAATTACAATAATAATGTAACTTCAATTTGTGGATAGGACTTCATAAATTGGCTCACAATTTCTCTCTCATAAAACTCTCTGTGTCTTTCTCTGAGGATCTCTTAACACACACTATGAAATGTTGTGTTTTTTTTATTGATGTCATAGAGTGCCGAGAGGCACTCTATTTATAGGTGATAAATTTGCTTTACACAAATTAAACAAATCAAAAAGAGCAACCTCCATGTTGCACTTGAGCTTGCTTTTGGCTTATTGTCTCCCACATGAGAAAATTGATTGCAAATGGATAGGGTGCCCTCCATGTGGAGGGACCCACCCAACAAATCTCCCCCTCCCGATTACATGGAGGGCTCCACCACACCTGCAATCTCTCTACATACAACAAACTTTCCTCTAGGCAGAGTTTTTGTCATCATGGCTACGCCGTTGTCATTGGTGTAAACCTTCTTAACTTGTAGCAATTTATTTTCCAACACATCACGAATCCAGTGATACCTCACGTCGATGTGCTTGGACCTTGAGTGAATGGTTTGGTTCTTACTGAGGTGAATTGCGCTCTGACTGTCGCAATAAAGAACATAGCTTTCGTGCTTCTGATCCAACTCTTATAGGAACTTTTTCATCTACAGGATCTCTATACAACCTTCAGTAATTGTGATGTACTCTGCTTCTGTGGTGCTTAAGGTAATACACTTTTGTAATCGTGATTGCCATGAAACAGCTCCCCCTGTAAATGCTATTAGGTACCCGGATATAGACTTTCTCGTATCTACATCACCAGCTATATCTGAATCTGTATATCCTTCTAATACAGGTTTACCATTACCAAAACATAAACAATGACTAGAAGTACCTCTGAGATACCTGAGTATCCATTTGACTGCTGTCCAATGTTCCTTTCCAGTATTAAATTGGAATCGGCTCACAATGCCAACAGCATGAGTAATGTCTGGTCTGGTGCATACCATAGCGTACATTAGACTGCCAACCGCCGATGCATAAGGCACTTTGCTCCTTTCTGATTTGTTCTCCTCGCTAGAAGGACACTGACTTGCATTAAGCTTGAAGTGACTTGCAAGTGGAGAACTAACAGATTTAGCTTTGCTCATGTTGAATCTTTCAAGAACTTTTTCAACATACCGTTTTTGAAATAGCCAGATTCTTCGATTTTGCCTGTTGTGGGTAATCATCATGCTAAGAATCTGCCTAGTGGGTCCTAAATCCTTCAATGCAAAGGATTTGCTCAACTATTTCTTTACCCTGTTAATTTTACCGATATCTTAGCCAACAATTAATATGTCATCAACATAAAGCAAAAGAATGATAAAATCACCATCAAAGAATTTCTTAATGAAGACACAATGATCAGCCGTCGTTTTGTTGTACGCATTTTTCTCCATGAATGAGTCGAACTTTTTGTACCACTGCCTTGGTGCCTGTTTCAGACCGTACAAACTCTTCTTTAGTCTTCCCTTTGACTTGGAAATCTTCGGGCTGCTCCATGTAAATTTCCTCATCAAGATCACCATGTAAGAATGCAGTTTTTACGTCAAGTTGTTCAACCTCCAGATTGAGACTAGCTGCCAAGCCAAGAACAATTCGAATTGAAGACATTTTTACCACTGGTGAGAATATTTCTTCAAAGTCAACACCCTTCTTTTGCCCGAATCCTTTCACAACCAGTCTTGCTTTGTAACGTGGTTGTAAGCTGCCTTCTTCACTTTTGATTTTGTACACCCATTTTTTCTTGAGAGCTTTTCTTCCCTGAGGTAATTTCACCAAGTCAAATGTGTGGTTCTCATGCAAGGATTTCATTTCTTCCTGCATGGATTTTAACCACTCAATCTTGTACTGGTCAGTAATAACTTCATCATAGCTCTCTGGTTCTCCCCCGTCAGTGAGCATCACATACTCGTTAGGAGAATATCTACGACTTGGTTGTCGCTCTCTAGTGGATCTTCTTAGTTGTGCTTCTAACTGGACTTGTTCAGGAACTTGTTCTGGTTCTGAACTGCGAGCTGGTGGATGAACATCATCAGTATCTGGTGTAGCTCCCCCTTCATTGGAATTTATTGGTGGAGAGACTGGTTCTAAATCAACTGGAATTTCGTCTGACTGTGACTTCTCGGGTTTCTCAAAATCCTCGATCATCTGATCTTCAAGAAACACTACGTCTCTACTTCTGATGATCCTTTTGTTAACAGGATCCCAAAGTCTGTAGCCAAATTCTTCATGGGCATATCCTACAAAGATACACTGCTTTGCTTTTCTATCTAGCTTGGACCTCTCGTCTTTTGGGATGTGGACAAATACCCTGCAGCCAAATACTTTCAAGTGTTTGTAAGAAACATCTTTCCCCGTCCAAACTCCTTTTGGTACGTCATAGTTCAATGGAACTGATGAAGAAATGTTGATCAAATCGACTGCGTTCCTCATTGCCTCCCCCCAAAAGGAGTTTGACAGTTTTGCATTTGATAGCATGCATCTGACCCTTTCACAAATGGTTTTGTTCATCCTCTCTGCGACACCGTTGTGTTGAGGTGTCTTTGGCACCAATTTTTCTAGCCTGATACCAAAACTTCTGCAGTACTCCTCGAATGGTCCGAGGTATTCACCGCCATTGTCTGCACGTGCATACTTCAAACGTCTGCCAGTTTCTCGTTCAACTTTTACATGAAATTGCTTGAAAACTTCATACACTTGATCTTTAGTTTTCAAAGCAAAAGGCCCATACTTTTCTAGAATGGTCATCAATAAAAGTCACAAAATAAGTAGCACCTCCTAGTGACTTATAACTCATTGTACAAACATCTGTGTATATTAAATCTAGAATATTCGCCTTTCTAGATGGAGGGGAACTATGAAATGCAACTTTATGTTGTTTTTCCATAATACAATCAACACAAGTTGGCAATAATGTACCTTTCATATCTGGCAAGAGCTTCTTCTTGGAAAGAATACTGAGACCCTTTTCACTCATGTGGCCGAGCCGCTTATCCCATAGCTCGGTAAGAACTTTTTTCCTGGTGGTGTTTACTTCTCCTCTACACAGCTTGGCTTATGTGTGATAGAGTGATGTATCTTTCTTGCCTTTTGCTATTACCAAATTGTCTTTGGTAAGCTTCCATTTTCCTTCACCAAAATAATTGCTGTAACCATCGTCATCAAGTATTCTGGTGGAGATTAGATTGAGGCGGATATCAGGAACGTGCCTCACATCTTTCAAAACTAGCCTGCAACCAAGGTTAGTTTCTAAATGGATATTTCCGATGCCGATAATTTTAGAGACATCATCATTTTCCATCCTTACTCGTCCAAAATCACCTTGAGTGTAGGTTGAGAAGAAATCCCGTCGTGAAGTGACATGATATGAAGCACATGAGTCAACTACCCATGTAGAATCTTGACTTGCAAGATTGATATAATCCTTAGCTTGAACAAAGATAACTTCTTCGGTGACTGTTGCGGTGTCGTTTGTTCGGGCTTATGCATCCTGATTTCTGGTTCGCTCCGCCTTTAACTTTCAACATTCTCGAATGAAATGTCCAGGCTTACCACAGTGGTGACACTTCTTGTCATACCTTGATCTGGACTTTGACCGTCCTCTTTGCTGACTTTGGTTATGGGGACTTTTACTCCTTCCTCTCCATTCTTGCTTGCCTTGTTTCTCCGTAATAAGGGCATCATTTTCAGGGGTATACGCTTCGTCTTTTCGTCGAGACTCTTCGTTGAACATTCTGTCTTTTACCATATCCATAATAAGCTTGCCATCAGGAGCGGAGTTACTAACTGACACAACCAGAGTGTCCCAGCTCTTTGGTAGAGAACTTAGCATCAACAAAGCTTACAACTCGTCATCTACAGTCATTTTCATAGAATTGAGTTGATCTACGATGCCTTGAAACTCGCTCATGTGTTCTGACACACTGCTTCCATCTTTATACTTCAAGTTGACTAATCGTCGCATCAGATTAGTTTTATTCTATGCGGTTGTCCTTGCATACATTTTCTCCAACTTTTGCCAAAGAACGTAAGCATCGTGTTCATTAGTAAAGTTTTGGAAAATGCTCTTGTCGATCCATTGTGTGATTTGAGCAACACATTTTCGATTTAGCACAGTCTAGTCAACGTTTGATGTGGACGTCGAAATGCTGGGTGTCTTGGCATCCGTCGAAGCTGTAATCACTGCTTCCTGCTTCGGTATTACAATCGGCTTCCACATATTTTTAATGTATAAAAGATCCTCCATCTTCGGCTTCCATACTGCATAATTAAATGCAGTCAACTTGATCATGTTGCCTGTGCTCTCCTCCATCTGGATCGTTAGTCAACTGGTTTCTCCGAGCTTGATACTTTTTCGGCAATAAATAGTACCATGTGAATAGTACCCTGTATGCGTGAATAGTGCACGTAGTCGTGAATAGTACCCCCAGGCAAGTTCCCATGAAAGAGAGGTGGGTCACACCGGACACACTTAAATACCAAGTCTTTCCTTACCTAAAACTTTTCCTAAACATGCACTCTCCACACCACCACACTTACTTTCACCAATCACAAAATCAGTAGACTCAAGTACAATTCTTTTCTGATGTGGAAGATCAGATAATACTGCAACCACAGAGTATACTAAGAATTTTCTAGATAATCTGACACCTTAGAAGCCTGGTCTCTGATACCACTTTGTTGGGAAAAATGTTTGTAAAAGAATAAATTTTACGGCCCCAGGATAATTTCCCAAACCAAATAGAGCAAAATAACACCAAAGATGTAACACCCCGAATTTCGGGTAATTAATTTCATATATATGAAAATAAATTTTACGGACCAGATTGAATGGTTGAAAATTGATGTATGAAAAATTGAAAATGGAGACAGAGAGCATCGCGACCTGGTCACCGCGACCACAGGTCGCGATGGCTTGCTCACGGTGAAAATGGCGATTTTTGGCAGTGAGCATCGCGACCAGTCACCGCGACCACAGGTCGCGATGGCTTGCTTGCGATGAAAGTGTTGAATTCGGGCAGTGAGCAACGCGACCACCAGCGCGACCAAGGGACCGCGAGGTGTGCTCGCGACGAAGGCGGTGCGAATGGTCCAGTGAGCATCGCGACCTGGTGGCGCGACCACAGGTCGCGACGGCGGTCGCGGTAGCGAAAAAAATATATAAAAAAAGATAAGCTTCTCGCAGAAGCCAAAAATCAGCGAGAGAGAGACAGAGAGCGAGAAAAGGAGAAGAAAAGAAAGAAAAGAAGAGGAAAAAGAAAGAAAAAGAAGAAGAAGAAGAAGAAGAAGAAGAAGAAGAAGAAGAGAGAAAGAAGAAGAAGAAGAAGAAGGAAGAAGAAGAAGAGGAAGAAAAGAGAGAGAAAGAAAGTGTGGGTGAAAGAAAGAAAGGGAAAGGAAAGACGAAATCGTAGAACCAACGAAAAAACACGGATTCCAGGTTGGTGTACGTTTGTTTTCGGAATCGTTACAAAAAAATCTTTCGTTATTGTTTTGTTTTCGTTTTCGTTTCTCATTTTCGTTTCGTTTTCGATTTCGTTAAAAATTTTCGATTTCGGTTATTCGTATGAAAAGTGGATAGGACTTCACAAATTGGCTCACAATTTTTCTCAGAAAACTCTCTCTATCTTTCTCTTAGGATCTCTCAACACACACTATGAAATGTTGTGTTTTTTTATTGATGTCATAGAGTGAAGAAAGACACTCTATTTATAGGTGATAAATTTGCTTTACACAAATTAAACAAATCAAAAAGAGCAACCTCCATGTTGCACTTGAGCTTGCTTTCGGCTCATTGTTTCCCACATGAGAAAATTGATTGCAAATGGATAGGGTGCCCTCCATGTGGAGGGACCCACCAACACAAATCCACCACCACAATCAATTTTCAAGAAAACAGCTTAAATTTCTAATAGCATAGTTATCTATATACAAACGAAACACAAACGAAAAGCACTTTCGATCGCATACAATACTAATCAAAACTTATTTCTGCTTGGTCGACGATTTTTTATCAATAATCAATGACGATGATGTCGATTTTCAGCTCCTTCGATGTTCTCTGCACCGAATTCTACCGCTAAAAGCTCGACTTCTCTGCGGGGTCCGCTGGGAAGCCGAAACAGGAGGCTAGTTCAATGAAGAGATCAGGCTTGGAAGACAACAAGTCTCCGTCTTCATCGACAGGGAGTGTCGGTGGGAGGCCATCAGAGGAGCAGCGACTGAGAATACGAAAAGGTGCGAGGAGGGCGAGGTTTGCACGGGAGTTGGATGGGGTCCACTGTTTTGAGATGATTGTTTCTTATTAAGGTCTAAGAGTGATTTATTTTGTTGAAATATTTTATTTTTAAAAAATTGAATTGTAGAGATTTTAATGGAGAAATATATATATATATATATATTAAAATCTGACACATTTACGAGTTATAAGGTTACCGGGACTAACTGAGCGGTCTACTCCCAATACGGGGGAGATGTCTATACATACAATTACGTTTTTTTTTATGGACAATGATGGAAAAATATATTTATATATACACACAAGGATTTGAACCTTGGTGGCTTGGAGGATTTTTATGCATCCAACCACCAACGCAAGTGATCTTGTGTGTTAATGGAGAAATAGTTAATTAGATTTTAATGAAGAGACTTATGAATAAAGAATGAACACAAAAATGTAAATATAAACTATAATAAAAATAGAAAATCATATTATTATGAGAAATTTTATTATTAGAATTGTCATTCCGAAATGAACTTTAGCATTTGATCTTGTCGATTCGCAGTAGGTGTTGAATTAATAATATCTGATTTTTAATATATACCGTAAAATCTAAAATATATGCAACGTGTCATAGGACATTTTGCATCATAGACTGTAATTTTACTAGTTGAAGTTGGTAAAATGACACACAACAATTATTTATTTGTGAGAAATTTAAGTTTTAATGATGTAGTATATACGGCGGTTATAACTTATAAGGAAGCTATGTTTGAAATAAGCCAATTTTCAAGATGGGCCCAAATAGTGGCTGAAAAGCCCATTTTCAATTATATTACAAGTAGCCCAACACAACTACAAACTACAACATCATTTTCAGTTTTCACCATCAAACTGCGTTGTCTTCTTACCTGTCTGCTTCTAGTTCTTCCTCTGTTACTGCAATCAAGGAGGAGATAAGATCAATTCTTTGCCATTACACAACCAAATTTATCAGAAGTGGGTCTGGTAATTTTTTGGCAAATAGGTAGTCTTACAAATTTGAGTAATCATTTTTTTGGTTCAACCATCTGTACGTAAAATAACTGAAAATTGGATGCGTTTACAATTATTTTTAAAATGATATTGTTGAAAACTTAAAATTGAAAATTATTTTTAAAAAATATATATATTAACGTGTTTAGTATCGTTTATTAAAAGTGTTTTTTTTTTTAAATGAGTATAATAGTTATTTGGAGGGAAGAGTTGGGGTTTATTTTCAAAAACCGTTTTAAAAAACTATGAAAAACAGTAAATTGTAGTTTTTAATTTTATAATTATAAATTTAAAATTACTTTTTTTTTTAATTTTCGAAAATAACATTTTCAAAACACATAAACAAAAAAACTTTATAGGGTTTTCAAAAACAAATGCAAACACCACCTTACTTTTTTTGTTTTTGTTTTAAGTTTTTAATTTTTTTTTATGATCAACTTATTTCGTGAAGAGATGCAAGTTTTTTTTGGTATTTATAAACAGATCAGCAAACCATGTTTGCTAGTATAATTGATGCTTGCTCTGCTGTTTCTTATTTTAATGAAGTTGAATTTGTTTTTTTTTTTATATAAAATAAATCAAAGACAAACTAAATAATAATAATAGAAATAAGAAAAGAAAATAAGTAAAGAAAACATAATAACCAATGAAGTGTTATTTTAGCTCAGTTGGTATTCACATTGATTGCCCATTGATTATAGGTCATTGGTCATGGGTTCGAGAGGTTGGGGAGGCGAAAGAAAACCTCATTAAGGACTGGGGACAATATCTTATGAGTGAGCTCGCAGGGCAAACCTGGGCCGGCCCAGTGTAAGCGAATCCCGAATCCCACATTTATAATCCTAAAACTTTAAATGTTGTCATTCGTACTTGGCATTCAGAAGGGTTATAACAGACTGGTGGTTATATCGATCTTTTAGCTCACGCCACAAAACTTCTGGTTTTATAGTAGTAAGATATTAAGCCTTTAAATCTTGATGTAAATAATAGCGTAGAATCACCATAACAGTAGATTTGTCTTTCTCAGCTGACTCGTTTCCTTCTTCTATTGTATTGTAAAGGCAATCAGATTTTAATTTTAATTCGGCATCAATAATCCAGGACAAATAATTGTCTCCGTCTACTGTGAGTGCATCAAACCGGAAATCTTTGAGTTTTGTCATGTCAAACTTTTATATCTGAAATTACTTATAAAATCAGAACATCTGGTCTGATTAAACAAAAATTCAAAATAGTAGTGTGTGTGTGTGTGTATATATATATATATATATATATATATATATAATTAATAGCGAATCAAAACTTCTGGTTTAAATATATAATCAAAAGTGAATCAAAATTTCTAGTATGAAAATCAGATATAAAATTAGAATTTCTGATCTGATAAAATAAATTCAAAATTGCGGTAGATAATCAGAACTTCTGGTCTGAAAATCATTTAATATATATATATATATAATCAAAGGAAAAAAAATTAAAAATAAAATGCATAATAATAAATAAAATGCATAAACTGTAAATATGCATAAATAGTAAATAATATGCATAAATAATAATTATGGCCGGCATAACCAACTTAAAAATGTATAACAGTTAATGCATATATTAAAAATAATTTAATTAAATCCAGAACTTGAGGTTCTTATTGGATTGAAATTCTTTATATTTAGAGCTTCTGGCTCTTTTAGTTTTACAATCTTCATATGAGATTTTGATTATATTTAAATGCTTCCAGTCCTGAAATATGTTAAGTATATTAAAGGGCCAGAATTGTGAATGAATTAAGTAAAATGATTAGAAAAGAATTGAGAACTGCATTTCATATGAGATTTTGATTATATTTAAATGCTTTCATTAACCTGATTTCATATGTTTTCTTTCAGTGATCGAATTGAATTTTATAATGTTATTATACGTTAGCATTGTAATATTTTTACTATGAAATTATTTTATGATTTTTGATAATTGAGTTTAGTGTACACCCACTAAGCTATATGCTTAGCGCGTTGATTTTTATCGCGTGTAGGTAATAGAGATATCGAGGAAGGAAAAGACGGAAGAGATACTAGCTGCAGAGGAGAGTTCAGAGTCACATTTCTAGGGTAGATATATATATATATATATATATATATATATATATATAGTTGTATAATATGGTTAGATACGCATGCATATACAGAGATTTGTAATTGTGTTATATATTTATGTTTTGTAATTAATTGATTTATGGTTTCTGTTTCTCATTTTCAAAGGATTGTAAAGAATAAATTATGAATTGTTTTATTTTAAAACTGTATGGAAAGTCGCACTAAACGGCAGAGTGCGCATTGGTTTGAAAGTTTGATTTAGAAGTGTTGAAAATTATAGTGTGTTGGACATTTGTTGAAAACAGGTTTTGGAAAATCCAAAAAATAGAGGAAACTTTGCCGGAATTTTGAAAACTGATTTTGATGGGCTTACTCGAAAAGGTTTTTAAATTATAAATTATTTGATTTTCAAATTATAAACAGAATAAAGAAAAATTTTAAAAACCCGGTAACGCTCCCTGGGTCGATCCAGACGGGTCGGGTCAGGGGGTGTTATAAGAATTGCTACTGATAGAGTCTTAATTGAGCCTGGCTTAAGCGTGATTTTACCTCAAGAGTATGAATTTGTTCACCAATCTCATTTTATAAGAATTGAGGTCTTTGACGATCGTGAACTTTTGACTTAAAAAGAGCAATGTTGTCAATCCATTGCCTTTTAATTGTTATATTTTTGTTGTAGTAAAATTTGCAAAATTGTTGATGTCTCATGATTCAATGGTACTCACCCACTAACAAGTGACAACCTTCTAATATGAAGAAGTCTTAGAAAAGTACACTTTATTGGGTTTTGTGAAGTTTGAATCCTGAGTTGATTCAAGCAGGCCCCAGCGAAGAGAGAGGTCCATCCAACAGCCCCATGATGAAGTCTAGGTGAACAATATTTGTGGAGACATATGTGGTCCCATCCAGAGGCCCGTCAAATAGTGGGCCTCATGCATATGACCGATGGATAGAACGTGCAGGCCCCACCATTGAATAATAGGCCCTACGCATGTGCTGTTAACAGTGGCCGGTGGAGAGAGTTGGCGTGTGGGCCCCACCCACCAAATAGTTGCCCCACACGGTTTGACATGAATAGTGACTCGGTGGTGAATGTGATGAGACCTGTCCTATATATAGCCTCTTCATTTGTGATGGTTTGGTAATTCCTCTTAGGGGAATTCCCCCTTGTGAGATAATTTGGTGACTTCCTCCGAGTGAGAGAATTCAAGGGAGCCCAGTTGAGGTTTCGGGTGATTTTGAGGTGGTGACCCCGATGAGAAGCAGAGGTGGGCAGTTTCGTGGGAATTCAGGACGGCGATCTTGATGATGGCCCTGGTGATATCCGGGCGTTGGCCAGGCGGTATCCTTGCAGGTGGCCTAAGAGGTATCCAAGCAAATGGCCCAGGCAGTATCCTAGCAATTTTCGGGGTGGTGACCCCAACGAGGAGTCGAGGTGTTTGGTTCCATGAGTGGAAACACTGAGAGAGTGCAGAGAGCATAAACACATGTGGAGAGAAAAAATTGTGTTAGAGTTTTTTCGTATGTGTGTTGTTGTAATAGCTCTTTCATAGTGGATTGAGTGTTGGTGCACTATTTGAATGTGGAAATCAGTTGATTACCGAACCACATAAAAAATTGGTGCATCCTTTACTATTCTGCTTTCTTCCATATGTGTGTCGTGTCCTTGTTGTGTGTTTGCATACAAAATAGCACTTCTGTTGCGCTTGTAATCGGGTCGGATTCTCATCAACTGGTATCAGACATTACTTATATCTTGGTGGGTTGAGATGACTTATAAAACTCTAACCACCGAGTCACTGGGCATTTGGCATCATAGGCATTATAAACTTTATTTTTTATTTTTAAACAAACATCATTGACTTGGTAAAATGATATGTAACAATTATTTATTTGTGAGAAATGTAGTATATAAAATTTTAAGGATATAGTATATAAGGCAGTTATAAGGAAGCTATTATCTATTATGTATTTTTTTTTAATTTTTTTAATTTTAATTTTTGAAATTCTTTATTTATTACAACCGTTCAATTTAAATACAATAGATCTGAATCGTGTTATATAGTTATATAGTGATTGAATATAGAAATAAAATTAAAAACTAGAAAAAGAAGTAAAAGATTATATTTGAAAAATGGCCCAAATAGTGGCTGTAAAAGCTCATTTGCAATTATATTACAAGTAGCGCAACCCAACTACAAACTACCACATCATTTTCACTCTCAAACGATGGCGTTTACTTATCTGTCTGCTTCTAGCTCTTCCCCTGTTACTGTAATCGAGGAGAAGATAAGATCAATGCTTTACTATTACACAACCAAATTTATCAGAAGTAGGTCTGGTAATTTTTCGGCAAATTTGAGTATTTTTTTGGTTCGAACCTCTGTATATATTCTTTTTACTATCAAATAAGTAATGAAACTGAAATTTGAACAAGTTTAGAATCATTTTTGAAATGATATTGATGAAAGCTATTTTTAAAAATGAAATTTATGGTGTTTTAAAAAAGGTTTTTTAAAACTGTTAACGTGTTTAGTAGTATTTCTTAACGTGTTGAATTTCTGTCAAGATAATTACAACTTACAAGCACATGAATTTTTTGGAGATGGTGTTAATGATGCACTTGCTTAGAAGAAAACATATATTAGTATAAGGGTAGCAGACGCTGCAGGGATTGCTGCTGATACAGTCTTAATTGAGCCTGAATTTAGCGTCCGGAGTATGAATTTGTTCACCAATATTATTTTATATGAATTGGGGTATTTGACAAACTGGTATAACCTTCTTTTTTATTGTGAAATTTTGACTCAAAAAGAGCAATGTTGTCAATCCATTGCCTTTTAAGCAATATATTTTTGTAGTAGTAAAATTTGCCAGATTGTTGTTGTCTCATGATTCAATGGTATTCACCCGCTAACAAGTGACAAACTTTCCATTATGAAGAAGTCTTAGAAGAGTACACTAGTACGCTGTTATGAGGTAATTGTGTAGCGACATCTTAAAAGAGTAGTGATGAGCAGAATACCATCATTGTTTGTAAGTTTGGCCTTTCAAGCATGTACTTGTGTATCTAGAATTTTGAAACTATTGCAATATATACAAAGATGATAGTTGCTTACGTGATGCATGTACTTTGCTTGTGTTGAGAGGAAAACAAATTTATTGTCTTGTTTGGTTGTTCTACTGCTAGATTCTGACTGCACTTAACAAGTTGCCTGCACTTAAAAGATGATAGTAGAAATTGATTTGTATTAAATTATTAAATTAGATTGAATGTTTATAAAACTCAAGATTTTATATACATAATATAAATATATATGTGAAATTAACAAATAATCTTAAATATCTGAATTATGCAAGAATCAAACCAAGTGTGCGTATCAAATTATGGTAGTTACGTATCAAATGGTGTGAATAAAGTCTCAAAAAAATCTGGCCAAGGTTCTGCGTCAAAGCTAATAGTTTAGCAGCAGAAGTAGTTTCTTGAGTGTTTGTGTTGTGTGATGATTTTATATCAAACTACAACTTGCAAACGTAACTGGTGGACCTTCTTCTATTCTAGGATTTCACTTTTATTTAGCAAAAGTATCCCTATAATAAATAACCAAAATATCTTATCTAGGGGTGGGCGCAGTTCAGAAAGATTCGGTTTTTGCCAAAACCGCATTTAACTCACATATACAAGATTTTTATTATTTTAGGGGTGGGCACGGTTCAGAATAAAACTAGGTGGTATTCTTTGTCTTTGTTTCTTTGCGTTGATTTTTTTTCTTTTCGATCTTTACATAATTCTTTACTTCTCTTCAACCACAAGTCATTTCAGATTCCTTTTCCTTTCTGTCTTGATATTTGAATGATCCAATCTCAAAATTTAAGAAGCTTGTTATTTTTTTTAAAAAAAATGTTCTAATGGCTATATTGGGTAGTATGTACATGACAGTGTCTGCTTTTCTCTTTGATAGAAGCCATCATCATCCCAAAGTTGAGGCAAGAATAATATTTGATCAAACCCCACCATTTTTCAAGTCTCTGTTTGATGAATAATAATCTGAAGCTATATAATCATGTTCCAGTTCTTATGCAGGAATTCAGAGGGGTCCTTCCAGTATGTATTGGAGGTTTACTAGGAAAAGCAAAGAAAGATGAGAAGATTAGCAACACTCAGCTGCCAAAGTTGGCTCCACAGTTTGATGGTTTGAATTGTTTTGAGACCTTTGTTGCTCATTGATTTCTACTTTTTGCTGTCCGCTACTTGTATCTATTAATTGTATTCAACTCCTTATTTGGAGAATCATGATGTTTTAATACCAGTAATGTCTGACTCATGTAATTCCAATATTATTTAATCCCTTGGATGTTTTAGTTGAATGATTACTATGTATGTGTTAAGTTGTTATATCATTATGTTTGAACTTGGATCCTCTATTTATAAGAAGATTTAGGAAAAAGATCTGATGAATTCATATATTTTTTTATCTTCATGAGAAGATTTTAGATACCAAAGAATGTACATACATCGCTGGTTGTGATTTTATTACTTGATAAAATTTTAATACATGTTGTTAATACATGCTGCATAAGATCATAACCAGATTAATACATGCTTGTTAGCAGAAATTTTTGTCAAATACAAATCACAATTATTCAAAATGCATTAACTGAATGGTAATACTAATTATATCAAACATCCAGAAGTCGAATCATGGATTCAAAGTCCATATGGTAAATGACATTTGATTCTCTGAAAGGAAAAAGGAAATCATGCAAAGAAGTTACCTGAACATATATTATCAACTAAAATATCTTAACTCTTTTCTTAAAAGTAATTAGTGACAAATGGTTATAATCATACATTGCTATTGTATAAAAATGGCCGAAAAAGAATAAATTTGGCTCATTCATGCAAAAAAGTAAGATCGATGAGATTCGAGCAATATCAGGATTCTTAATCACAATTTCTTTCCCATATTTGCAAACCTTCTGGCCACGCCGAATATGAACGCCTTAGGCAAGAGTCCCCCGTCAAGACTACAAGCAAGTATAATAGCGCCACCAAGAACCAGGAGCTTCGGTATGTTATTATCCTGTGGTTTGTCGGTGGATGTAGCTGCCACTTCATTCTCTGACAAATTGTCTGCACCTTCCAAGGCTCTCAGATAGTCTGGATTTATCTTGGTGTTAATTTGGGCCATAAAAGCAGGTCGAGAGTGTGGTACTCCAGACGCTCTTTCTTTTTGGTAGGCATGTAATCCAAGCTCAATCTTCTTGACAGCTCCCCACATACCCTGCCTTATGCCAAGCTTTGCGATTTCATATGGGATTCCCATGTCTTCATGATGGAAAAGTAGAACTTCACAGGCAGTCAGCTGGCCATTACCTCTTCTTGATTCCGCTGGTTAAATATAATAATAATGAGTGATTATTACATTTACATCACTCTAGCGCTCTGTTGGGAAATATTCAAGTGCTCTGTTGTGATTATACCTGAAGAAAGAAAAGTTGCATAATCTACCTGCTTGAATGCACCAACTTGAGTAGTACAGGTCAACACGTCTTGGTTTGTCACGCCGTGGACAATATTAGAAGGCACTCCCTGAAAAGCGAAAATTTCAGATTGGAACTTTGATAACTAAGCAATGGCAGCAATAAAAGATAGCCAACACAATCAAAACTGAAAGAAATAAGACAGCATTTGTGCTGGATGTCTTTATCATTAATCCTTCCTCCTTCAATGCAAGTTCTTCTACTATTAGCTGTTTTGGGGAGCTCCACATAAAATATATATTTTTATTACATTGTAGAAATCTTGTTGTAAGCGGGATATTGATCTTAAGACCAGACTTTATTTACTACAACAATAGACCACACCTACTAAGCTAGTTAGTGCCCGCAATATAATCGTCCACACAGTCTATCCTATCAACAACACAACTATTCTTGGTTACCCGACGTTTTTATCTCATGTCAATCATGTTATAGATTATTTATCCACTCAAAACAGGAAATTGGTTACATAAACCCCATAAGTGAATCTCTACTTAGCCACTCTACTCCAGTTTTATGGCACTGACCTTTTTAAGCCTCATCATGTTTAGCTAAACTTAGATACCAAAATCAAGCTGTTGACAAAAGTTTCATTAAACTAAAACCTAAATGCTCTAGCATATTATATAAGTTTATTAAAGTGAATGTACGGTGTCGCTAACAGTGAGAATATTAGCTAATTCAATCAATGTTAAAAATGAATCTTTCAAGTTATACCTTTGTCACGTAATAATAAGATCTTCCAAATTCTCATATCCGATGTCCTATTATGTACTCTCTATCACTACAAAAAAAAGGGAATGAATAATATATGCTATTATGTACCACAAAGGATTTGAAAAGATAAGCATATACTAGAATGAATAATATATGTGAAAGCGAATGTGGGAAAGCTCACCTTACGTATCCAATGTACTAACATGGTTCCTGTCGTGGGACACTCTTCTATTGTTGTACTATATGCAAGCATGTCATTCCACTTCAATCTGAACGCATCATCCCAGAAGAAGTCCCTAACAATCTCTGGTGTAGCGTCCTCAAATAGAGTTCTACTACGATATTGAGAAGGGCCAGTCTAGCAAATTAAAAACAAAAATCAATCAAACAAATGGCTAATTGAGAAAATGATAAAAGAACTCTACAAAAGAAAGATTATAAACAAACTGATTTATTGTATGACAAATAAGAGTTATCATTTAATTATGAGTTGATTACTTTTGTGACAAGAAAACTGTTGAGTGTTATATTAGTATAACATTACCTTGGGATCTCTTCGCCATGCTTGATAGTTCATAGTTTGGGTAGAACGATCCATCACCACCACAATCAATTTTCAAGAAAACAGCTTCAATTTCTAAAAGCATACTTGCCAAAAGTATCAACTATCAGTTGTCAACATATTATATCAATCAACCCAATACAAAATGTGACAAAATGCAGTACAAAAGTCCAGATATTTCAATTTCCACAACACAATCCAAAAACTTAGTGAGGTTTAATTATAAAAAAAATAGGGGGAGAAACCAGCTTCAAAGGAGAGTACGTGTTGACCAGTAGTGCCACATCAGAAGAAACTTCTTTTCAACACAATAACAACACGACACGTGGTTCTTGTAGTCTAACTTCCAGATAAGACACGAACAAAATTAAATTTCATATTATTGTAATTTTATGAGTAATTATTATAGATTTTTATTTTTTTAAATATAATATTAGAATCTAATGAGATTAAATTTTATACCATTACAATTTTATGAGCAATACGATGATATTACTTCACTTTTGATGTGTTGAAATGACTTATAAAACTCTAGCTACCAAGTCAAGGGTCATTTGACATCATAGACTTTAATTTTACTAGTTGAATTTTGGTAAAATGATATGTAACAATTATTTTATTTTTGAGAAATTTAGTGTATAAATATAGTATATACGGCTAGTTGAATTTTGGTAAAATGATATGTAACAATTATTTTATTTTTGAGAAATTTAATGTATAAATATAGTATATACGGCAGTTATGAAGAAGCTATTATCTATTATGCATTTTTTAATTTTTTGTAATTGTATTACAAGCCCAGTTTTACAGGTATATTTAGCTATTATCTACTACAGTTTACACCCAAATAGTGGCTCTAAAAGCCCAATTTCAATTATATTACAAGCAGTCCGACCCAATTACAAACTACAAAATTATTTTCACTCTCAAACGACGACGTTTCCTTACCTTACCTATACTTTACCATTACACAACCATTTACGTAATTTCTTAATGTGTTTGAGTTTGTGTCAAGATGATTACGACTTACAAGCATATGAATTTTCTGGAAATAGTGTCAATGATGCACTTGCTTAGAAGAAAGCAGATATTGGTGGCAGACGCTACAAGAATTGTTGTTGATACAATCTTAACTGAGCCTGTATTTAGCGTCCGGAGTATGAATTCGTTCACAAATCTCATTTTATATGAATTGGGGTCTTTGACAAGTGAAAATAGGATATTTTGCTAGCCGTTTGATATAAGTCACTAAGTGTTTGATGAGTGTCTAAGAGAAAATGAAGAACATAACTCTGAGCTCCATTAATGGAGGTTTTAAGAATTCTCTGAAAACTTTTATTGAAGATTCTTCAATGAATGAAACGTGACTAATAGACACCTTATATATACAAGAATAAATCACAGCCCCTTATCACCATCAACTCTAATTACAATTGCTAATCGCAACTCAGATTGTAACTAATTCAGTTACAATCCGTTACAAGTTTATCTAATGCTACAGGGCTGTTGACTAACTGCTAGTGCTGACATTGGATCTTCTTAAGACATCTATTCGATCACGATTGAAGCCTTGATTGCTTGAGAACAATTCAGACTTCTTTGGTCTGTTAACTGTGTCATAGGAAGAAGCTGTAGCCTGATTAAAACTCTTGGAGTTTGTTAATCTGTTACTGCAAATTGCAGCACCTGCATCAACTTGACTTGGCTTACTTCCGGCTCTAATCATTGCAGCATCCGAACCAGCTAGCTTTGGTTTACTTTCACCACAATTTAACAGCTGCGTTTGCTGATGTGGAGCACCAACTACTCTGCATTCTTGCTTTTGCTCTTGAGCACAATTCAGCCGAACTTCACATATCTTCTCATTTCCCCTCAAACTGAACTGTGGTGAATTTACTAAGTGCAGTTTGCCACATAGATACTGAAAACGAACAGTTGTGAGATCCTTAGTTAGAATGTCTGCAACTTGATGGGCAGTTGGCATATAGCTAGGCTCAATTTCCTTAGAAGCAACCTTCTCTCTAATGAAGTGAACATCAATCTCAACATGTTTGGTCCTTGAATGAAAAACTGGATTTTGAGCCAATGCATTAGCCCCCATGTTGTCACATTAAACAACAGCTGAGCTATGGAGTGACAAGCCAAGTTCTATGAGAAGAGATTTGAGCCATAGGATATCTGCAACACCATAAGAATGGCCCTATAATCTGCCTCGGTGCTTGACCGAGCAACAACAGGCTGCTTTTTAGAACTCTAAGGCCTCGTTTGTTGCATGAGATATGATTGAATTATTTATATGGGATTGGATTGGATAAATTTAAAAGTTGTTCCATATTTGGTGTAACGTATGATAGAATTATTTTTTAAATAAAATAAATATTTAAATATTATAAATAATATTTATTTTTATTGATATTAAATAATATTAATTTTTAAAATATTTTAATAATATATATTTAATAAAATATAACATGCTCTAATGGTATCTTAAATCATCAACAACACTGCCGCTTAATTATGCAGAGTAAGACAAATGATATTTTGTCAACAAAAAAAAAAAGACAAATGATATTGACAAACATGACTTGAAAAGCTGCCACACCACACTATGAGTTAATTTTAACCCATCTGTTGAATGGGTTAAAAATGAGATAGGTTAATTTTAAGTAAACCCATTGGTTGTACCAAATATGGGTTTGGAAAAAAAAAATTAATCCAAACCCAATCCAAACCCATATAACGATTGCCACCAAGGAACAAGCAATTACCACTTGTGGAGCAACGATAAGTGGGGCAGCTGGCCCAATCCGCATATGTGTAAGCCTCTAGAGTGAAAGAAGTACCTGGTTTAAACCAAATTCCCTTAGTGATGGAACCTTTAAGATACTGAAGCACCATTTTGCAAGCAAGCCAATGCACTTGTATTGGAGCAATAAGAAATTGGCTAAGCTTGTTGACTATGAAGCAGATGTCTGATCTAGTGTGAGAGAGGTATTGAAGAGCCTCAATGATGCTTTTATACAAGGTGCTGTCGGGAAAAGGATATCCAGTAGCCAAAGTTAGCTTTGTTCCAGCACTAATGGGAGTGTCTCAAGGCTTGCAATCAACCATGTTTGTCTTTTTGAGCAAGTCAACAATGTATTTGAATTGTGTGAGAAACAACCCAGCTACAGTTCGATGAGCTTTGAAGCCTAGAAAATAGCTAACTAAACCCAGATTTTTTAAAGCAAAAGTAGAGTGAAGCTTGCTGATAAAATGCTAAATGCTCAAATGATCATTCCTTATAATTAAAATATCATCCACATAAACTAGGAGATAGATAATATTGGACCCTTGGCGATGACCAAATAGAGAAATGTCTGAGGTAGAATTCACAACTGCCAAAAGAGAAGTGCGGCTCTCAACTTATGAAACTAAGACCTTAGTGCTTGCTTGAGCCCATAGAGGGCTTTGATTAGTTTGCACACAAAATTAGGATGTTTTGAACTCTCAAAGCCTTCGGGCTGCCTCGTGTAAACTACTTCATGGAGATTACCATTCAAAAAAGCATTGTTGATGTCAACTTACTTAATATCCCATCCATTCAAAACAACAATTGTAAAAATGACTCTAATGGTGGTAGCCTTCAGTATGGGGCTAAATGTCTCTCCAAAATCAAGGCCAGGGGTTTGATGAAAACCTTTGGCCATTAACCTTGCCTTATGTTTAAGTATGGTGCCATTTGGGTTGTATTTGGTCCTAAACATCCACTTGGAACCAACCACATTCATATCACTAGTAAAGGGTACTAGAACCTATGTGTCATTTCTTATTAAAGTTGAATATTCATCTTGCATAGCTAATAACCAAGCTGGATTAGATAAGGCTTCCTTAACATTTTGAGGTTCAGTTTGTGCTAAAAAGACAGCAGGTAAGGACCAAGATGATGTATATACAGGGGCGGACCCCTTTGAGGGCCGGGGGGACCCTGGCCCCCCCAAAATTTTTGAAAAAAAAATTTTTGTATGTAATTTTTTTTAATATTTAATTTAAATATTAAAAAATTAAATATATATATAGTTTGACCCCCCCAAAGATTTTACAGTTGTTCCACCACTGTGTATATACCTTTGGTTTGAAATGCCACTCTTTGACCTTGTGATCATATGATGAGAAGACTGAACTGCTGGAATATTATAAATTGCAGCTGAATCAGAATGTGCTGACTGCGTTGAAGAACCAGAAGCTGCAGAACCAGTTCCATTTTTAGCTAAAACCTGCACTGAAGGCTGCTAAAAAGCTGCATTATCACTTGTTGGTGCAGAAGGTTGAGAAGCTACATCTGGTGAAGAATGTGAGGGTGAAAAAAATATCAACAACTGTTTGAAGAGGAACTAGAGCTGAAATAGACACTGGAGCAGTGTTAGTGCAAGGAAAAATAGAAGTGTATGGAAACTCCAAGTCATTAAATACTGCATGTCTTGTAACAAAAGTCTTTCCCGATGGATGCAAGCAACAATAACCCTTGTGCATTGTGCTATAACCCATAAACACACATTTGGTGGTGTGAAAATTGCGCTTTGTCTTGGAGTAATCTCGGAGGTAGGGAAAAACTGAGCAGCCAAATGTGTGGAGAAAATTGTAGTTTGGAACTTTGTTGTATAATTTCTCAAAGGGGCTTTTAAATTACAATAAGGCTATAGGGCCGTAGGTATATAATTGAATAGAAAACAGGCTGTTGTGAAAATGATGAGAACCATATTTTTATTTAAAGCAAAAAAAAAAAAAAGATTTTCGCGGACAGTGAGTATCGCGACCTTTTGTCGCGACTCACGGTCGCGATATAAGCTTTGCAACACTCACTATTTTAATTGCAAAATTTCAATTTTATTAGGTTATTTTTTTAAGTTTTTTGTTTTTTTATTAAAGGTAGTTTGATCTTTTTGTATTAGGTTTCTTATTATTTATTTTTTATTATAATTGTATTAGGTTTTTTATTATTTATTATTTAGGGAATTTAGCAAAATTGCCCAAGCTCCACTAACAGTTGCAACACTCCCCAAGCTCCACTAATTTTGCAACATCTACCCAAAGCCATTTTTTGGACAAAATTGCCCTTACTTTTACATTTGACCACTGCACTTTCTTCTTCTTCTTCGCATTGTCTTCTTCTTCTTCATCATCTAGGCAAATTTCTTCACCTCACCCGGTTCTCTCTTCGTCTCTTCTTCTCTTCTCTTCTTCACATTTTCTTATTTTTCCTCTCTTATCTTCTCCATAAATCTCTTACCCAACCTAAGCCAAGAAATTCTGAAGTTATCTCTTGCAAATAAACCATCGATCCATCTCACAAAGTCTTCTTCTCCATCAAAAATTCCAAGGTTAGTGTTAAACTTTTTTTTTTAGTCAATGCAGACCTTTATGGGTTTTGAATCAGTTGTAGACATTTCACATTTGTTAATCCTCCATCAAAAAAATGAAGAACGAATTTTTATAAAAAAAAATTTTTCATCATGCCGACCCGATGGTTTTGGCCCGATGCGTTGTTTTTTCATTGTTTTTGGCCCGATGGTTTTATCATGTCGGCCCGATGGCTGGCCTTGGCCCGATGGTTTGATCATTCGGCCCGATGGTTTTATCATGTCGGCCCGATGGTTTTTCTCCATGTTTTTTCATTATTTTTGGCCCGATGGTTTTATCATGTCGGCTCGATGGCCTTGGCCCGATGGTTTTATCATGTCGGCCCGATGGTTTTTCTTCATGTTTTTTCATTGTTTTTGGCCCGATGGTTTTATCATGTCGGCCCGATGGTTTTTATCATGTCGGCCCGATGGCTTTGGCCCGATGGTTTTATCATGTCGGCCCGATGGCTGGCCTTGGCCCGATGGTTTGATCATGTCGGCCCGATGGTTTTATCATGTCGGCCCGATGGATGGCCTTGGCCCGATGGTTTTATCATGTCGGCCCGATGAATGGCTTTGGCCCGATGATTTTATCATGTCGGCCCGATGGCTTTGGCCCGATGGTTTTATCATGTCGGCCCGATGGCTGGCCTTGGCCCGATGGTTTTATCATGTCGGCCCGATGGTTTTTCTTCATGTTTTTTCATTGTTTTTGGCCCGATGGTTTTATCATGTCGGCCCGATGATTTTTATCATGTCGGCCCGATGGCCTTGGCCCGATGGTTTTATCATGTCGGCCCGATGGCCTTGGCCCGATGGCCTTGGCCTGATGGTTTTTGTTCATGCCAGGCCGGGAGTTTTGATACTTTAATTGAATCAATGTTTTATTTACATTTTTTATTTGAATGCAGGAAGGAGCATGGATGATGTGCAGTTGATAATCAACTGGGATGGACATTGGGTATGTGAACAAGGGGTTTATTGGTATGATGGCAAGAGATCAAAATGGGTGTTATTTCCAAGAGAAGCAACTTATGCTCAACTATTAGATAAAGTGTATGCCGTCACTGGGATTGACAGAAAGTGCTTTCGAGTCATTATAAAGACGGTTGCTCATACCATCCGCCCAAGCATGCCTGTTGAGATAAGTGATGATGATGATGTTGTAATATTATTACGTCAAAAGAATGTTGACCCTTTAGTTTGTATAACCGTGTCTGAGATTGGCCATAGTGACCGACAATTGCAGCAGCAATGTTTTCCAGAGTCATCTAATCAACAACACCATCCCATCAATCTTCAATTTCCTTCATCGAAGGGAAGTAACTACATTCGGGAAGGCTACACACCAAATTTAAATGATGCTACGGTTGAAGAAGAATTTCAAGTTGTTGATGATTTCAGTAACGAAGCCAGAGATAATGAGAAGTCCGAAGATGTTCAGGGTGCTGGAAACAGTAATGAAGGGTTGGTTCGAGCCACGTCTGTAATGTGTTCAATTAATGATGTTGAAGTAGCTTCGAGAGCTATGCCGATTCTGATTGCAAATGGGGAAGTCTTTGACAGTAAGAAAGAGTTGCACTCCCAACTAAGAAGGTACGCTGCTGCAAATCGTTTCAATTTGAAAGTGTGGAAGTCCGATACTTCACGTTTTGAGGTACGTTGTGCTGTTGGAGAATGCAAATGGCGGCTACATGCATTCAAGGTTACAAACACTGATTTTTTTCGGATTACCAGATTTGATGACAAACACAGTTGCTCAATGGAGAAAAGGTTTTCATGGAATAGAAAAGCTAGTGCACAGTTTATTGGCCAACATATCAAGGAGAAATTTCGTGATGGTCGTATCTACAGACCAAAGCAAATCATAAGAGATATCCAAAATAAATTGGGCATTACAGTAAATTACCACAAAGGATATCGGGCTAAACATATTGCTATGGAGGAGGTACACGGATCATTTGAAGTTTCTTTCAGTATGTTACCTTATTATTGTCACATGTTAGAGGAAACAAACCTAGGGACGATCACGAACATTAAGACTGATGATGAAAATAGGTTCATGTATCTGTTCTTCTCCATTAAAGCGTGCATAGATGGTTTCAATGCTGCCATGAGACCGGTTATTGCAATTGATGCCACGTTTCTGAAGGGTTCATATGGGGGCATTTTGTTTGTCGCTGTATGTCAGGACGGGAACGACCAAATATTTCCTTTGGCATTTGGTGTTGCGGATTCCGAGAATGATGCTTCATGGAGTTGGTTTCTATCTCGTCTGCATGATACCATTGGAGATGTTGAAGATCTTGTTTTTGTATCTGATAGGAAAAACAGTATTGTCAAAGCTATTGCAACGGTTTTTCCAAATGCATACCACGGTGCTTGTTTCATGCATTTAGAACGAAATATGATTTCCATTTATAAGAACAAAGATCTTTCCATACCATTTCGGAAGGCAGCCAAGGCCTACAGAGTTAATGATAACTCATTTTGCATGCTACAGTTGTCCAGCATTAGTGTTGGAGCTCATCAGTATGTCGTTGATGCTGGAGAAGAGAGGTGGTCCCGAGCATTTTGCCCGAGGAAAAGGTACAACATTATGACTACTAATATTGCTGAGTCGATGAATAATGCAGTGAAAGATTTTCGAGAGTTACCCATTGTTGCTATGATTGACCGTATTCGAGATATGATGCAACGTTGGTTTCATGATCGGCGTACAGTGGCTGCTTCTTATGATACGCAGTTGACAGAAAGGGTTGAGGCACTTATTGGGGTTAGTGATGAATCTGCGCAACATATGAAGGTGTCCCCAATTGCATTGTACCAGTTTGAGGTGCACGATGGAAAACAGAATGGCATTGTTGATTTAGAAAACCGTACATGCAGTTGTAGGGAATTCGATCTTGATCAGATTCCATGTGCACATGCTTTAGCTGCCATAAAATATAGAGGATTGCATTACACAACATTCACCTCACCCTACTACTCGACTGCTTATCTGCCTTCAGCCTACAGTGGTGAGGTTCATCCAGTAGGCCATCAAGGTGACTGGTTGGTCCCAGCGGACGTTGCAAATACAATTGTTCTTCCACCAGTTGCCCGACGGCCACCAGGTCGACCAAAGAAACAACGTATACCTTCGATTGGAGAAGAGGTTGTACGCAGAAGGTGTAGAAATTGTTGGCGCCACGGCCACAACAGCCAAACATGCAAGAATCCTAAAGTAGCAGAACCATCCGGGTGATGAGGATATGCAAGATATGATGTTGATTTATTTATGATATTCTGTTTTGTTGTATTTAATTGCATTTTGATTCGGAGAATTGCAGGAAATGAACAATATAATTCACATTATTGTATTATTTCGAAATCAATGTTTTGTTGTATGTATACAATTAACAGTTTTATTATTGTACAATTTCAGTTAGCTGTTTTGTTGTATGCAATTAACAGTTTTATTTTGGTTTTTTGAAGAGTTTGTAATCAAATAACTTATGAAATTTTTGCCAGAGTTTCCTCTGTTTTTCTAACAACCCAAAACCTGATTTACGAAATCAATGCATTAACCTCAACGTGTATACACTTCATAGCACAATGTTCAATCATTTGCGCATCCTTCCGCTCGATGCGACTTTTCCAATCATTTTATCAAAGCGTACAAATTAATGTTTAAAAAATCAAAGAAAAATTGTACAACAATTTCCAATAACCAATGATATACCTACAACCAATAATTTCCCAATAACCAATAATATTCCAATAACCAAAATTTACAATCATTCCCAAAAACCAATAATATTCACATAAATTAAATTTTAAAAAAATGTACAGTTCATTCTGAATTTGAATCTTCTAGCCTTGCAGAGTTTGCAAATATGTCGATGGACATTTTCTTCCTCAGGGCATCCATTTGCTTCCAGCTGAAATCAAACTTCTGTCTGTGTGCAACAATGTATTCAGCAAACACAAGGGTAAATGCACCACAGTGACCACTGCAATAATTTCAATATAATAGCACTGTCAATTATTGAATCAATTATAATAACATTTACATAATAAAAATATTGAGTTCAATTTCACTTACGCCCCCCGTTGTTGTGGAACATTATTGGGACCTAGTCTTTTGCAAGTAAATGGAGTGACCTGTACTTGTCTCCCCTTGTGTTCAAAATAGCCTCCTTGATACATAAGGGACGGCAGAAGAAATGCTAACGGGGCGACATATTGCTCCCGAAAAGACGGTTCAGTGTCCTTACATAAAGAATCATAGATCCGTACTTTTCTTTCAACAAGATTGACAGCCGCCAACACCCAATGATAACCATCCACATTCACAGGCATCAACAACTACATTGAACACATAATTAGCATTTAACTTATAAAGATATTGTACTGTAAAATAGATGCATGATTACACTTACATTATCGATCTCCCACCATGGATGAGACCCTTCGGGTCGTTCTCCGCGAATATAGTCAAGGTAAAAATCCTCCCAAGGAAAGGTAAGGGGATCGTATGCCTCCTCTGGTATGGTTCCATCCTCGTTCTTCGGAAGTTTTTTCCACATGTGTTGAATGGTTGTCTGCAAAAATTTAAAAAATCAGTATGTTCTTTATAAGTAAGTCATGGAAAGTTTATTAAATAATTTATATTTCAATTACAACTTACAAAGAATGTTGGGTCAATCAAGTTGTAATTTTGGGAAAAAATGGTCGGATGCGAAAGCTGGCGCCTCCGTAGTACTGCAAAATAAGCCTCAATGTGCTGTTTTGTGGTTAGTTCATGGAAAAAAAATTGCCATTCAGAACTCATCATAAGGAACAGTGCAAGTTAATGACATTAGCATGAACGTAACAAAAAAATTTCTGTTATTTACTAACCAAGCCGTCCAACCAGTCGGTCGCACTCTCAAACGTCTTGAAAAATTCGGGGGTCACATTCAGTGGTGCCCCAACGTAGCACCTGCATATACGGTATAATATTCAGAGGAATATAGATTAAAACATCACACCAAAAAAATAAGTCTGAAAATAGTTTATGCACTTAAATTATGTATGCTTACCTAGCTTTCCTATTTTTTTTGAAAGCCTCGTACTCCGACTTTACTTCCTTATGAACCGGTTTTAACGGCTCGAACTTAATTGGATGGGAGGACCGTGTCTTTTGCTTCTTTGGCCTAGTCGGGTCAATGTACGGGCTACATACGAATGCAGAACGCTTTTTTTTCCTCATACCATATCTTACGCCGAATGCTTTTTTTTCAAGAGTTTCGACACTCTGACTACCTGCGGCACTCGCTGTGGCACTCGGGATATGCGCCAAGGGAGAGGGAGGACGGTAAATAGTAAGCTGCATGCATTGATCAGGTTCAAGACCCTCCTCCTTTGCTTCATCATTTTTGACATTTTTTTCCTCCTCCTTTGCTTCATTATTTTTGACATTTTTCTCCTCGTCCACATTGTAGGTTGTATCAAAGATGTCGTCACTCTGATGCAGTTAATAGAACAGTATACAGTTAATACAATGTCGAAAAGGAAATGACAAATGTCGACGTGATTAAATAAAAAATAAATTACCTGTGGTACCTCAGTTCCAGCTGCAAATTTTTCATCAATGCCTCCTGTCTTGCAGACAACTTCAATCAATTTCTGAACTCCTTTCCGCATCTCATCAAGTTCTGTTTGTAGGGTTGCAAACCCTTTGTCAACTTTATCATTCAGTGCGGTCATAGAAGTCTTTAGATAGGCTACTTCTGTCTGGAGGCCATCCAATTTTCTATTCAAATCTTCTGAGTCCTAGCATAATGTCCAAGAAAAAGTTAAATTAACATTTACATAAAATTTAATGAACAATACAATTAAGGGACAATATTGGCAACATACCGATGGCCTCCGTCCAATAGGCCGCTCTTCTTGTATTTCAGCTTGCTTATATTTCGGTTGTGGTTGCTCTTCTTTAGCAACATCATCACTATGACTGTCATGACGGTACTCGTCATCTTCCTGATCACCCATCTCTATATATGGGGTTGACGGATCATTTGTAGTGGCACCCGTATCGAACCCCATAAAATAGGACAACTTAAGTTCTTCCTCCGTTGGTTTCAAAGTTTGAAACGTTGAAATCTAACCCAAAAAAAAAAAAAAACAGCCCACGTAGTGTTATAATAACAATTTATATACCTAACAGAAGTCTTTCAATGTAGTTCATACCTTTCGCCTACTGAAAATGTCTTCGTTTTCACTTCCCAGTTCAGAATACGAGGGGCTGTACGAGACACCCTGGTAGCATACTTCTTGATTGAGTACAGCGGAATCGCTTCAATTGCCCACACCTACCAAATAAAACAAAACCATGTTTCAATAAGAGTTTTAAAGAGGTTAAGGGTAAAAAAATTTAAACACTTAAAATTACCTGAAAAGCATAGACAAATCCATAAAGGTTGATCTTCTCTGTTGTATGGCTCGGATCCTTTTTAGCCTTCTCCATAAACTTCTGATCTCGACCTTTGCAACAGGTCGATAAAGAGTTGAATGTCCTTGAATAGACAAATGAACCCCATGGGAACCGATTGAATTCTTCTAAGTTATCAACCAACTTCATTGCCCAATATTCGACCTTAGTCCTCAGGTCCTTTCCAAGCAATGTCATCTCCAAGATCAGCAACAAAGCTACTTTAATCATGTCATCATCACCATCATGTTCTTCCTCCATACGTTCGAACAAAGTTTGCAATTTTGTTCCAGTCACCTTTTTCACTCCCTTAAAATATTTCTGCCAAATTCTACACATATCATCTTCCTGTACAGTAGGGACGACTGTATCCCCAAAACGTAGACCGCTGACGAGGCAAAACTCGTTTGCACTGAACCGTATTCTATTCCCGCCAATCAAAAACCATATTTCGTTTTCAGCATTGTCCACATGGCACTCCCGCAACAAGATGTGATGACACAATTGACCCGTGAAGCACATTTCATTAACATCTAAGAAATGGCCAAAGCACGTTGCTCTTATTTGTTGTTTTTGACGTTCGGTGAGTTTACTCTTCAGCAGCCCGATGCAACCCCATTTAGAATATGTTGTCATCTTGGCATGGAAAAAATTTCTTTCCTTAATTTTCATCGTCCCAACCAACTTCTCACTTGCCATTGAATATTAGTCTGCATAAACAAAAAAAATTCGAATTCATCAACATACTAAACAATACAAATATAAATTTATTTCATCAAATCATGTCGGCTCGATGATTTAATTTCATCGGGTCGCAGTGGCCCGATACTTTGATTTCATTTGCTTTTGTTTCATGGTGATGCTTGCAGGCTGGCCGATGGTTTAGTCTGATCGGCCTGATGAAAGAAAACCGTCGGCCAGCCGTGGGCCGATGATTAAATGTCATCGGGCCACCGCGACCCGACGGTTTACTTTCGTCGGGCCAGAGAAACAAAACTGTCGGGTCGCGGTGGCCCGATGACATTTAACCATCGGGCCATGGCTGGACGACGGTTTTGTTTCATTAGGCCGATCAGACAAAACCATCGTCCAGCCGTGGCCCGATGATTAAATGTCATCGGGTCACAGCTGGCCGATGGTTTACTTTCGTCGGGCCACAGTGGCCCGATGAAACTAAACCGTCGGGTCGCGGTGGCCCGATGACATTTAATCATCGGGCCACGGCTGGACGATGGTTTTGTCTGATCGGCCTGATGAAACAAAACCGTCGTCCAGCCGTGGCTGGACGATTAAATGTCATCGGGCCACCGCGACCCGACGGTTTTGTTTCATAGGGCCACAGTGGCCCGACGAAAGTAAACCATCGGCCAGCTGAGACCCGATGAGTTAATCATCGGGTCTTCGCTGGCCGATGGTTTACATTCATCGGGCCACTGAGGTACTGACGAAAGTAAACCATCGGCCAGCTGAGACCCGATGAGTTTTTCATCGGGTCTTCGCTGGCCGATGGTTTACATTCATCGGGCCACTGAGGTACTGACGAAAGTAAACCATCGGCCAGCTGAGACCCGATGAGTTTTTCCTCGGGTCTTCGCTGGCCGATGGTTTACATTCATCGGGCCACTGAGGTACTGACTAATGTAAACCATCGGCCAGCTGAGACCCGATGAGTTTTTCATCGGGTCTTCGTTGGCCGATGGTTTACATTCATCGGGCCACTGTGTCCTACGAAAGTAAACCATCGGCCAGCTGAGACCCGATGAGTTTGGTTTTGTTTCGTAGGACACAGTGGCCCGATGAATGTAAACCATCGGCCAGCGAATACCCGATGAAAAACTCATCGGGTCTCAGCTGGCCGATGGTTTACTTTCGTCGGGCCACTGAGGTACTGGCCCGACGAAGCAAAACCATCGGCCACCCGTGGTCCGATGTCCAAAACACAAACCTCTACACAAAAAATCAGAAGGAGGAGACGATTTCAATCGGTGTGGAATGTTACCACCGAAGAAGGAGACGATTTCGTTGCTGTTGATTCAATACAGATCCTTTGTAAAAAAGATTGATACTATTAGTTTGTTTCGCTTTCACACAAAAAGAAAAAGAAAAAGAATTGATAATAAAGTTAGACAACAAAGTTGAGTAATGGGCTCAAATATAAAGTTGATTTGGTTTTATTTGAATAATTTTTCAATTGCATTAGAAACACTCAAATAATTTGGTTCCACAGTTTGATGGTTTGAATTGTTTTGAGACTTTGGTGGGTCATTGATTTCCAAGACACTGTGAGGACATTATCACATATGAAAGGTAGCATTTTATCAATAAAGTGCAGTCAAGAAAATACATCCTTTTCCTATCTTCCATGAAGTTCCATATGGACGGTGATAATAATTACATCGATCAAAGTACTTTTCTTCCTTGAAGTTTCTATGAAGTTATTGGACATAGCTAGCTGTTTTCACATACTTTACTTTTTCTTTTATCTCATCAGTTGTCATGTCAAAATAATTCACATTGACTTGTTTTACTTGGATTGTCTACTTGCAATTTATGAACTTATGATATCAATTTGTTCTCTAGACTCAATATCTACAGGAGGTTTACTAGGAAAAACAAAGAAAGATGCTCAGCTGCCAAAGTTGGCTCCACAGTGTGAAATTGTTTTGAGACCTTGCTGGGTCATTGATTTCCAAGACATCTGTCAGGACATTATCACATAGAGATACTTTTAATATACGAGATTGTATTAAACTATTTTTATGAAATTTAATTATATTGAATTAGATAAAATTGGACTAATTAGTACTGTCATATATTTAGTACAATATGGATTGAACTAAAAATAATATTCTCTTGTTTGGTGTAATATGAGATTGGACAAAAAAAATATATTATATTTTATATTTTATACAGTATCAGATTGATTAGTTTAAAATTAAATTAAATTAATTTTAAAGTAAAATAAAATTATTTTAAACCAATAATAAAAATTAAATTAGTCTTACATTAAATTTAGTTAATTTTTTAAAATAAAATATTTATACTATTTTTTTTAAAATAAGTACAACTATTTATAATTAATTTTTTAAAAAATAATATTTATATTATTATTTTTAACTATTATAATTCATTCGCAATTTAAGGGATGGGGAAAGTACTCGTACTCACAACCTCGAGGTGTAAGTGTGAGGAGTATACTACTGGTCCAATATTATTTTGTTAATAATATTTTAATATAATATATTAAATAAAAAATTAAATAAAATAATAATAAAGCTTTGAAATTGTCCCGCCTCACCAGCACTAAATTTTTAGATCGGATTGGATTTTTCCAATTCCATCTAAGAGCCAATTATGGAATTGAACTGGAAATAGTCTAATTCTATGGTTTAAACGGTTCCAAAAGGATAGCTTTTTTATCAATAAGATAGCTTTCCTATCCTACCTTCCTTAAAGTTTCCATAAAATTATTTTACAGTGATAATAATTATATAGCGGGAAATAGCTCGCAATTTTTAAATATTTTTCTTTTTCTCTTATCAAATATGATATTTTTTAATTGTGAACTAATTTTACTTTGATTAAAAACTATTTTCTCTTAGATCGAAAACTATTTTTCCTTTAATAGAGAACTAATCATCGGAAATTTTTTTTTTTCCAAACTAACCCTTTGATTAGAAACTATTTTCTCTTTAATTAGGAACTACCGAAAAATTTGACAGTAAATTAATTTCTAAAAATTATTGTTTGCTTTTTAGTGCAATATGGATCTCTCTTAAATAAGTTTAGGTTTTCTCTTAGGACTCTTGGGCTGATCATCCTTGTCTGCTTTAAGAAGTAACTCATGAAATTTTTTAAGTTATTTCTTAATTTCATGCAGAAAAAGTCATACTAATATTAAAATCTCTTTGTATTTAATTACAGTATATTGTAAAATGTAGTTCATCTTTAAATAATTTAATATACACATTTTTCTATTATACTTAGTAGTTCATCTTGTTGTCTTTTTTTCTCCTTTCGATTTCCGCTGAGGATTGTATTGAACACAGCGGAATTAAACTCAGGGCTGTTCAAAGATAGATGTACGCAAGAATTTGATGTCATGATCATGTTCCGAATTTGAATTTGTAAAAAAGATTGATACAATTAGTTGGTTTCGCTTTCACACAAAAAGAAAAAGAAAAGGAATTGATAATAAAGTTAGACAACAAAGTTGAGTAATGGGCTCAAATATAAAGTTGATTTGATTTGAATAGTTTTTCTTTTTTAAGGAAAAAAATGAGCTAAAAGATGAGCTATCAGTCATGCTGGCATGTATTTACTCGTGTGAGTAGAGGAGTAAATACATTCCTATCTTCCTATCTTCCTTTTTTGGGCTCGTTTGTTTTATGGGATTGGATTGGATTGGATTGGACTATTTTTATGGGATTGGATTGGATTGGATTGGATTGGATTAATTAGTACTGTCATGTGTTTGGTGTAGGATAGGATTGGATAAAATTTTTTATTATGTTTTATATGTTAAATATGGTTTGAGATTGGTTAATTATTAGATTAAATTAATTTTAAAGTAAAAAATTATTTTAAACCAATAATAGAAATTAAATATAATTTTTTATACTACTTTTTAAAAAATAAATATAACTATTTATAATGAATTTTTTTAAAAAAACTAACTTATATATATATATATATATTAAACTATTATAATTCATTCATAATTTAGGGGAGAGGGACATTACTCGAATGGATTGAACATAATTAAATTAATACTGTAATGTTTTTGGTGCAATATGTATTGAAATAAATTATTACTGTGATGTATTTGATAGTATGAGACTGGATAAAATCAGGTTGAATTAAATTAATTTTTACATATAATAAAATTATTTAAAATTAAATAAAAAATAAAATTACTTAAATTAAATTGAGTTAAAAATTATTTTATTAATAAAATGAATTTAATAAAAATAATAAAATTATTTAAAAATAATTTTAAATAAAATAAATTATTTAAATTAATTTTTAAAAATACATAGAACTATTAAATTAATTTTTATTAATATTAAAGATATATAATATTTTAATAAAATATTTTATATATAAATATAATATTTTATATTAAAAAAAAAAAAAAAGTGAGACAATTTGTCCCACCTCTTGAGGCGGGATAAATTTATCCCGCCTCAAGAGGTTAAAAATTACTGTTGGGATTGGCTGTTACCAATTCCAACATGTACCAAACATGGGTTTGGATAAAAAATAATCCAAATCCAATCCTAACCTAGGTAACAAACAAGGCCTTTAAGTTTCCATGAAGTTTTTGGACACAGCTTAGCTAGCTGTTTTCACATGCTTTACTTTTTCTTTTTCTCACATCAGTTGTCAATAACAATTCACATAGCTAGCTTTTTTCACTTGTTTTACTTTTTCTCTTATCAGTTGTCATTGTCAAAAATAATTCACATTGACTTGATAGTAACTAACTAGTACATACAAGTCTTCTCTTATTACTCTCTCATACCAAGCATCGTCTACCTGTAATTTGCATTCACTCATCTCTCAGAAAAGCTTTGGATTTCCAACTTTGCAAGTGAAAAATGGCTGACTCTCTTTGTGAATTTCTCCTGGGGAGACTGGACTCGCTCATTCAAAAGGAGGTTGGGTTGATCTGGGGTGTTGACAGAGAAATGAAGAGACTTCAAAGCTTGTTCTCAACTATTCAGGCTGTGCTTGATGATGCAGAGGAGAAGCAATTAAAAGAAAAGGCACTTCGGGATTGGTTGCGAAAGCTTAAAGCTGCAGCTTATAAGGTTGATGACATCTTGGATGAGTGCGCAACAGAGGCTGCTCTGTTAGAGTCTAATGGCCAAAACTCATGCTTGACCAACAAGGCACCCACTTCTTTCTGCAGTTCTTTGCGTCCGCGTAATATATTGTTTCGTCGCAAGATTGGTGGTAGGATGAGAGACATAAGAAAGAGGTTAGATGAAATTGCTGAAGAGCGTTCCAAGTTTCATTTGATAGAGGGAGGTACTGAGAGGCGTTCTGCTGTCATAGCTAACCGTCAAACTGGATCCGTTCCTCCATCTCGAGTATACGGTAGAGACGAAGATAAAGAACGAATTGTTGAGTGTTTGGTGGAGAAAGTTTCTGGTTTTGATGGCGTTTCGGTGTATCCTATTGTTGGATTAGGGGGACTGGGAAAGACAACACTTGCTCAGACGGTCTTCAATGATGAGAGGATTAGGAGTCATTTTGAGCTACGAATTTGGGTTTGTGTTTCTGAGGATTTTAGTGTGAGGAGAATAATAAAGGCTATAATTGAATCTGCAAACAGAGCCGCATGTGAAGACTTGGAGTTAGACCCTTTGTAGAAAAAACTTCAAGACATACTAAATGAGAAAAGGTATTTGCTTGTTCTTGATGATGTGTGGAATGAATATCCAGAGAAGTGGGATAGTTTAAAGTCTGTTTTGGCTTGTGGATTAAGAGGTGCTTCGATCATTGTCACTACTCGAATCACAACGGTTGCGTCATTTATGGGAACAATGCCTCTGCATCAATTGTCTGGTTTAACCGAGGATGATTGCTGGTCATTATTCAAGGAACGTGCATTTAGACAAGTGACAGAAGAACGTCCGAACCTCGTAGAGTTGGGAAAGGAGATAGTGAAGAAGTGCGGAGGTGTGCCTTTAGCTGTAAAGTCTTTGGGAAGCATGATGAGCGGCAAAAGTGATGAAAGCCAGTGGCTTTCTGTTGTAAAAAGTGAACTTTGGACTTTGCCTCCACCTGAAAATTCAATCTTGCCAGCCTTTCGATTGAGTTACTACAATTTACCATCTGAATTGAGACAATGTTTTGCTTTTTGTGCCATTTTTCCCAAGGATTTTGTAATTGAGAAAGAATTTCTGATTCAACTTTGGATGGCCAGTGGCTTTATTCCTTTCAGTGGAAGTTTGGATCCATATTGGTAATGAATTCTGCAACGAATTGTGTTGGAGATCTTTCTTAGAAGATCTCGGGGAAGATGATTTTGGCTTTAGTAAAGGATTCAAAATGCATGACCTTGTTCATGATCTTGCACAATCTATCATGGAGGATGAATGTCTTACTCAAAACATTGAAAACTCAGCTAATGTTTCAAAAAGAACTTCTCATATCTCATGGATCGATTATTTGCCAAAGCGGTTTATATCTGTTGATGCTCTTTATCAATTTGAAACCTTGAGGACATTCCTAGTGCTTTCAAAATCTTGGGATCCTAGCTATGCATCGTCTATTGACTTCTCTAGATTAATTTCTTTGAGAGTGTTCCATGCAAATGAAGATGCAGGGGAGTTGTCATCTTCAATTGGTTGTTTAACACATCTAAGGTACTTAAAGCTTCCTTCCACTGAAATCCAGATGCTTCCTAAATCAATTTGTACCTTGTATAATTTGCAAACTTTGAATCTGAATAATTGTTACTGTCTTCGAGAGCTACCGGAGCATATGAATCGCCTGAAGAATCTCCGACACTTTTACTTGGATGGATGTACGCAATTATCTCAGATGCCACCACGAATTGGACAAATCAGTTGCCTAAAGACTTTAACTTGCTTTATTGTGGGTAAGAAGAGAGGTTGTCGCCTAGAAGAATTGAAGGGTTTAAATCTTGGCGGAATGTTACATATTAGAAACCTACAAAGCGTGGAGAATCCACAGGATGCCAAAGAAGCCAATTTGGTTGAAAAAAGAAATCTTCGCAAATTGCACTTGTTTTGGACCAACTATTACGACGAAGATGATGATAATAATCTTCCATCCCAGGAACATGCTGAAAAAGTATTGGAAGCACTTAAACCTCATGCAAACCTTGTAAGATTTAGAATATCGAGGTATAACGGTGCCAAATTTCCTTTTTGGATGGATGACAAAATTCTCAATAATGTTGTTACCATTAAGCTTGAAGATTGTCGTAACTGTTCTCAACTTCCTCCTTTAGCACTACTACCTTCGCTTCGAACTCTTTGGTTATATAAAATGAGTCAGGTGATGTACATTGACGATCATTTTCAAAGTGGTGGAACGACAATAGGCTTCCCCTCTTTGCAGAGTCTCACAATTCAGGATTTGCCGAGTCTGCAGGGATTCTCGAGAGAGGGTGGAAGGGAGCTGCTCCCACGTCTTACCTCCTTAAAGATTGAAGGATGCCCTAAATTGAGCTTGCCATATCTTCCTTCAGTGGAACGGTTAGAAGTTTCAGACTGCAATGAGGTGGTACTAGGATCAATCTCGAATCTCAAAAGCCTCATCTCGCTTTCAGTTTCATATAATGAGGGTGAATTGAATTACCTTCCACATGGTATGCTGCTAAACCTCACCTCTCTGAAAGAACTTACTATTAGTCGTTTCCGCAAGCTGAAGTGTTTGCCCACAGAACTATTCAGCCTCATTGCTCTTGAAACTTTAAGAATTTGGGACTGCGATGAGTTTGAGTCTTTTCCAGAGCAAGGGATGGAAGGCCTGAAATGTCTTAAATATTTGACTTTAGGATACTGTAGAAAGTTTACATCTTTGACAGAGGGGATACAACACCTCTCATGCCTTGAGACCTTGACTATTTGGAGGTGCCCTGAGCTGGTGGCTTTGCCGGATGGTATTAAGTTCCTTACTTCCCTGCATAAGTTACAATTACTTGGTTCCACTAAGTTGGTAGTATTGCCTGAAGCCCTGCGGTATGTCCCTGCACTGCAATCCTTGTGGATAGATGAATGCCCTAATTTAGCGTCATTGCCCCACTGGCTTGGAGACCTTACATCTCTTCAAACATTAAGGATACGGTATTGTGAGAAGTTGACATCTCTTCCGGCGAGCATTCAGGGCCTGAAGAACCTACAAGAATTGTATATTAAAAGATGCCCTGAACTGGTGAAGCGATGCGAGAAGGAAACGGGAGAGGACTGGTACAAGATATCACATATTCCAGATGTGTATCTAGTCGTTGATTAGAAAACTACTAATGCCATCCAATTTGAGAGGTATGTATCTAGACGTTGTAGTTCATGTTTATTCTCTTAAGTTTTAACATTTTTGTCCTAATTGACATTATATTTGGATCCACTGCAGATATACTGAACCTGTGAGTGATTGCAGCGTGACGGCAATACTGGTGTATAATAATGTATGTTCCTTTTTTTTTTTTTTAATAATATTTACTAGGTTACTGATAACTAGAATATTGTAGGACAAAAAAAAATGTGGTAGGACTATGTTACTGGAACATTGTTGGATAAAAAAAGGGGTATTAATAATTTGGTTTTAACTTATTTAGAAATATCACCTTTTGACTTTTTTTTTTTTTTTAATCTCATGTCGTCTTTAACTTTACCAAAATGTATCAATTTAGTACATATCACTAAAAAATTTTACGATTAAACTGACATAAAGTGTAAATTGACCATTTTACCTTTTTGTGTTAAATTATTAAATCAGAATAATTTCTTGGTCCTCATACTTTTTATATATTTAGATAGTTCAATACTGACAAAGTGTAGATTGATATATATTATAAAATCATAACATTTTTTAAAAACACTAAAAAAAATTATATTACAGTTTTATTATTACATTATATTTTTATAATATAATAATAATAAATATATATTGTAATTTTATTATTATATTTTATTTTTATAATATAATAATTATGTTCAAGTTTTTGTGCAGGAATTCAAAGGGGTCTTTCCAGTATGTATTGGTGGTTCACTAGAAAAATCAAATAAAGATGAGAAGATTAGCATCACTCAGCTGCCAAAGTTGGCTCTACAGTTTGATGGTTTGATTTGTTTTGAGACCTTTGTTGCTCATTGATTTCTATTTTTTTATACCACTAAAGGCATATAATTTGAACCCTTGGATGTTATATCATTGTTACGAGATCTTTGTTGCTCACTGAATGAGAACTATGTATTTGTTAAGTTGTTATATCATATGTTAGAACTTGGATCCTCAATTTATATGAGTTTTTACCTATCCGAGTTTTTATCTGAGCGTATTTAATGTTTGTAATTAGTGGTTAATGAGAAATAGATTGAATATTTAGAGAGAAAATCTAATGAAGTCATATTTTTTTAACGTAATGAGAAGAATTTGTTAGAGGCTGTATTGTGAGGTTATCATAACTGGGGATACATGACACATCTCACGAGTGTTGTTTAGAATTCATTGGACATGCATGATTAATACATTCTTGTTAGCAGACATTTTCATCAAATACAATCACAATTATTCGAAATGCATTAATTGCATCAAACAACCAAAAGTTAGATCATGGATCAAAGTCCATATGGTAGATTTTCTATACATGTACTTTCATGACATACTCATAAGGAAATATAGAGAGAACTGTACCAGTCAAATTCCTCCATATATTATCAACTAAATGAGATATACATATAATATATATAAACTCTTAACTCTTTTTAAAAGTAATTAGTGACAAATGGTTATAATCATACATTGCTATTGTATAAAAATGGCCGAAAAAGAATAAATCTGGCTCACTCATGCTAAAAAGTAAGCCATTAATCGATGAGATTCGAGCAATATCAGCATTCTTAATCACAATTTCTTTCCCATATTTGCAAACCTTCTGGCCACGCTGAATATGAAGGCCTTTGGCAAGAGTCCCCCGTCAAGACTACAAGCAAGTATAATAGCCCCACCAAGAACCAGGAGCTTCGGTATGTTATTGTCCTGTGGTTTGTCGGTGGATGTAGCTGCTACTTCATTCTTTGATAAATCTTTTGCACCTTCCAAGGCTCTCAGGTAGTCTGGATTTATCTTGGTGTTAATTTGGGCCATAAAAGCAGGTCGAGAGAGTGGTACTCCAGATGCTCTTTCTTTTTGGTAGGCACGCAATCCAGGCTCAATCTTCTTGACGGCTCCCCACATACCCTGCCTTATGCCAAGCTTTGCAATTTCAGATGGGATTCCCATGTCTTCATGATGGAAAAGTAGCACTTCACAGGCAGTCAGCTGGCCGTTACCTCTTCTTCATTCCGCTGGTTAAATATAATAATAATGGGTGGTTATTACATGTACATCACTCTATTGCTCTGTTGGGAAAGGATCCAAATATTCAAGTGCTCTGTTGTAGTTACAACTAAAGAAAGAAAAGTTGCATAATCTACCTGCTCGAATGCACCAACTTGAGTAGTATAGGTCAACACATCTTGGTTTGTCACGCCGTGGCACAGCATTAGAAGGTACTCCCTGAAAAGTGAAAATTTCAGATTGAAACTCTGATAACTAAGCAATTACAGCATTAAAAGATAGCCAACACAATCAAAACTGAAAGAAATAAGACAGCATTTGCGCTGGATGTCTTTATCCTTAATCCTTCCTCTTTCCATGCAAGTTCTTCTACTACTACTAGTAGTTTTGGGGAGCTCCACATAAAATATATATTTTTATTACAATGTATAAATCTTGTTGTGAGCGGGATATTGATCTTAAGACCAGACTTTATTTACTACAACCATAGACCACACCTACTAAGCCAGTTAGTACCTGCAATATAATCATCCACACAGTCTATCCTATCCACAACACAGTTATTCTTGGTTACCCGATGTTTTTATCTCATGTCAATCATGTTATGGATTATCTATCCACTCAAAACAGGAAATTGGTTACATAAACCCCCTATAAGTGAATCTCTACTTACCCACTCTACTCCAGTTCTATGGCACTGACCTTTTTAAGCCTCATCCTGTTTTAGCTAAACTTAGATACCAAAATCGAGCCGTCGACAAAAGTTTCCCTAAACTAAAACCTAAATGCTCTAGCATATTACACAAGTTTATTAAAGTGAATGCATGGTGTCGCCAACAGTGAGAATATTAGCTAATTCAATCAATGTTAAAAAGGAATCTTTTTTCTTGAAAAAATGAATCTTTCAAGTTACACCTTTGTCATACAATAATAAGATCTTCCAGATTCCCATATCCGACGTCCTATTCTGTCACTACAAAAAAAGGGAAATTGTACCACAAAGGATTTGAAAAGATAAGCATATGCTAGAATGAATAATATATGTCAAAGTGAATGTGGGAAATCTCACCTTACGTATCCAATGTACTAATATGGTTCCTGTCATGGGACACTCTTCTATTGTTGTACTATATGCAAGCATGTCATCCCACTTCAATCTGAACGCATCATCCCAGAAGAAGTCCCTAACAATCTCTGGTGTAGCGTCCTCAAATAGAGTTCTACTACGATATTGAGAAGGGCCAGTCTAGCAAATTAAAAACAAAAATCAATCAAACAAATGGCTAATTGAGAAAATGATAAAAGAACTCTACAAAAGAAAGATTATAAACAAACTGATTTATTTTATGACAAATAAGAGTTATCATTTAATTATGAGTTGATTACTTTTGTGACAAGAAAACTGTTGAGTGTTATATTAGTATAACATTACCTTGGAATCTCTTCGCCATGCTTGATAGTTCATAGTTTGGGTAGAACGATCCATCATGTGTATCCAAGTAGGACCACCATCTTTCACCTCAACAAGCTTCCATAAATGTTCCAAATCCTCCTCAGTTACAATGTTAGTCCGTTCTTCATTGAGCGGAGACATACTAGACAAATACAATCAATCAGTGACTCTGAGTAATCTGTCCCTAATCATCTCCTATCCAACTGCCTATTCAGGTTATACTACATATTATATTCGAACATAACATATTTGCTAATTCTGCATAAGCAAGAAAGCAGATTTTAAATCCACCATCTAGATAGACTCCACAAATAAATAAACAGTCATCACCACCACAATCAATTTTCAAGAAAACAGCTTCAATTTCTAAAAGCATACTTGCCAAAAGTATCAACTATCAGTTGTCAACATATTATATCAATCAACCCAATACAAAATGTGACAAAATGCAGTACAAAAGTCCAGATATTTCAATTTCCACAACACAATCCAAAAACTTAGTGAGGTTTAATTATAAAAAAAATAGGGGGAGAAACCAGCTTCAAAGGAGAGTACGTGTTGACCAGTAGTGCCACATCAGAAGAAAATTCTTTTCAACACAATAACAACACGACACGTGGTTCTTGTAGTCTAACTTCCAGATAAGACACGAACACACGAACACGAACACGAACACGAACACGAACACGAAAAAATTCGTTGGGCTTCCAAGCAACCACAAAGAAACCGCCCAACCACGTTCCAGACCTTTCTAGTACTCCTCCAAGCACATCCTTTAAATACACAAAAAAATTGAAGCACTTTCAAAACACAACACAAACGAAAAGCACTTTCGATCACGTACAATACTAATCGAAACTTATTTCTGTTTTGTCGTCGATTTTTGATCAATAATTTAATGATGATGATGTCGATTTTCTTCAGCTCCTTTGATGCTCTCTGTGCCGAGTTCTACCGCCAGAAAATCGACTTCTCTGCTGCGCCCGCCGGGAAGCCGAAACAGGAGGCTAGTTCCATGAAGAGATCAGGCTCGGAAGCGAACAAGTCTCCGTCTCCGTCGAGTGGGAGGCCGTCGGAGGAGCAGCGACTGAGAATACGAGAAGGTGCGAGAAGGGCGAGGTTTGCGCCGGAGTTGGATGGGGTCCACTGTTTTGAGACGATTGTTCCTTATTGAGTTGGGGAGTGGTTATTTTTGTTGAAAAATATTTTGTTTTTTATTTTTTAAATTGAATTGTACAGATTTTAATGGCAGAAAAATTGTTAATTATAGGGAATTTAGCAAAATTGCCCAAACAGTACTCTACAGTTGCAACACTACCTAAGCTCCACTAATTTTTGCAACATCTACTCAAAGCCATTTTTTGGACAAAATTGCCCTTACTTTTATATTACACCACTGCACTGTCTTCTTCTTCTTCTTCTTCATCTAGACAACTTTCTTATTTTTTCTGCACTGTTGTCGTCGCTTCTTCTCTTCTCTTCTTCACATTTTCTTATTTTTCCTCTCTTCTCTTCTCCATAAATCTCTTATCCAACCTAAGCCAAGAAATTCTCAAGTTATCTCTTGCAAATAAACCATCGATCCATCTCACAAAGTCTTTTCTCCATAAAAAATTCCAAGGTTAGTGTTAAACTTTTTTTTTTTAGTCAATGCATACCTTTATGGGTTTTGAATCAGTTGTAGGCATTTCATATTTGTTAATCCTCCATAAAAAAATGAAGAACGAATTTTTATAATTTTTTTTTTCATCATGCCGACCCGATGGTTTTGGCCCGATGCGTTTGGCCCGATGGTTTTTCTTCATGTTTTTTCATTGTTTTTGGCCCGATGGTTTTATCATGTCGGCCCGATGGTTTTTATCATGTATTTTGACATGGCGGCCCGATGGCATTGGCCCGATGGTTTTGTTTCATCATGTATTTTCACATGGCGGCCCGATGGCCTTGGCCCGATGGTTTTCTTTCATCATGTATTTTCACATGGCGGCCCGATGGTTTTATCATGTCGGCCCGATGGCCTTGGCCCGATGGTTTTGTTTCATCGTGTATTTTCACATGGCGGCCCGATGGTTTTCTTTCATAATGTATTTTTCATATGGCGGCCCGATGGTTTCTTCCATCATGTATTTTCACATGGGGGCCCGATGGCCTTGGCCCGCTGGTTTTGTTTCATCGTGTATTTTCACATGCGGCCCGATGGTTTTCTTTCATAATGTATTTTCATATGGCGGCCTGATGGCCCTTGGCCCGATGGTTTTCTTTCATCATGTATTTCACATGGCGGCCCGATGGCCTTGGCCGATGGTTTTATCATGTCGGCCCGATGGCCTGGCTGATGGTTTTGTTTCATCGTGTATTTTACATGGTGGCCCGATGGCCTTGCCCCGATGATTTTATCATGCCGGCCCGATGGCCTTGTTCATGTATTTTCACATGGCGGCCCCGATGCTTTTGTTTGATCGTGTATTTTCACATGGCGGCCCGATGGCCTTGGCCCGATGGTTTTATCATGTCGGCCCGATGGCCTTGGCCTGATGGTTTTGTTTCATTGTGTATTTTCACATGGGGGCCCGATGGCCTTGCCCCGATGATTTATCATGCCGGCCCGATGGTCTTGTTCATGTATTTTCACATGGCGGCCCGATGCTTTTGTTTGATCGTGTATTTTCACATGGCGGCCCGATGGCCTTGGCCCGATGGCCTTGGCCCGATGGTTTTGTTTCATCGTGCATTTTCACATGGCGGCCCGATGAAATTGCCCCGATGGTTTTATCATGGCAGCCCGATGGCGTTGGCCGATGGTTTTGTTTCATCATGTATTTTCACATGGTGGCCCGATGGTTTCTTTCATAATGTATTTTCATATGGCGGCCCGATGGTTTTCTTTCATCATGTATTTTCACATGGCGGCCCGATGGTTTTATCATGTCGGCCCGATGGCCTTGGCCGATAGTTTTGTTTCATCGTGTATTTTCACATGGCGGCCCGATGGTTTTCTTTCATAATGTATTTTCATATGGCGGCCCGATGGTTTTCTTCCATCATGTATTTTCACATGGCGGCCCGAATCCCCTGGCATTGGCCCGATGGCCTTGGCCGATGGTTTTCTTTCATAATGTATTTTCAGATATGGCGGCCCGATGGCCTTTGTCCCGATGGTTTTGTTTCATCATGTATTTTCACATGGCGGCCCGATGGCCTTGGCCCGATGGTTTTGTTTCATCGTGTATTTCACATGGTGGCCCGATGGCCTTGCCCCAATGATTTTATCATGCCGGCCCGATGGCCTTGTTCATGTATTTTCACATGGGCGGCCGATGCTTTTTGTTTGATCGTGTATTTTCACATGGCGGCCCGATGGGCCTTGGCCCGATGGTTTTATCATGTCGGCCTGATGGCCTTGGACCCGATGGTTTTGTTTCATCGTGTATTTTCACATGGTGGCCCGATGGCCTTGCCTCGATGATTTTTATCATGCCGGCCCGATGGCTTTGTTCATGTATTTTCACATGGCGGCCCGATGCTTTTGTTTGATCGTGTATTTTCACATGGCGGCTCGATGGCCTTGGCCCGATGTTTTTATCATGTCGGCCCGATGGTTTTATCATGTCGGCCCGATGGCCTTACCCCGATGAGTTTTGTTCATGCCAGGCCGGGAGTTTTGATACTTTAATTGAATCAATGTTTTATTTACATTTTTTATTTGAATGCAGGAAGGAGCATGGATGATGTGCAGTTGATAATCAACTGGGATGGACATTGGGTATGTGAACAATGGGTTTATTGGTATGATGGCAAGAGATCAAAATGGGTGTTATTTCCAAGAGAAGCAACTTATGCTCAACTATTAGATAAAGTGTATGCCGTCACTGGGATTGACAGAAACTGCTTTCGAGTCATTATAAAGACGGTTGCTCATACCATCCGCCCAAGCATGCCTGTTGAGATAAGTGATGATGATGATGTTGTAATATTATTACGTCAAAAGAATGTTGACCCTTTAGTTTGTATAACCGTGTCTGAGATTGGCCATAGTGACCGACAATTGCAGCAGCAATGTTTTCCAGAGTCATCATCAACAACACCATCCCATCAATCTTCAGTTTCCTTCATCGAAGGGAAGTAACTACATTCGGAAGGCTACACACCAAATTTAAATGATGCTACGGTTGAAGAAGAATTTCAAGTTGTTGATGATTTCAGTAACGAAGCCAGAGATAATGAGAAGTCCGAAGATGTTCAGGGTGCTGGAAACAGTAATGAAGGGTTGGTTCGAGCCACGTCTGTAATGTGTTCAATTAATGATGTTGAAGTAGCTTCGAGAGCTATGCCGATTATGATTGCAAATGGGGAAGTCTTTGACAGTAAGAAAGAGTTGCACTCCCAACTAAGAAGGTACGCTACTGCAAATCGTTTCAATTTGAAAGTGTGGAAGTCCGATACTTCACGTTTTGAGGTACGTTGTGCTGTTGGAGAATGCAAATGGCGGCTACATGCATTCAAGGTTACAAACACTGATTTTTTTCGGATTACCAGATTTGACGACAAACACAGTTGCTCAATGGAGAAAAGGTTTTCATGGAATAGAAAGGCTAGTGCACAGTTTATTGGCCAACATATCAAGGAGAAATTTCGTGATGGTCGTATCTACAGACCAAAGCAAATCATAAGAGATATCCAAAATGAATTGGGCATTACAGTAAATTACCACAAAGGATATCGGGCTAAACATATTGCTATGGAGGAGGTACACGGATCATTTGAAGTTTCTTTCAGTATGTTACCTTATTATTGTCACATGTTAGAGGAAACAAACCCAGGGACGATCACGAACATTAAGACTGATGATGAAAATAGGTTCATGTATGTTTTTCTCCATTAAAGCGTGCATAGATGGTTTTAATGCTGCCATTAGACCGGTTATTGCAATTGATGCCACGTTTCTGAAGGGTTCATATGGGGGCATTTTGTTTGTCGCTGTATGTCAGGACGGGAACGACCAAATATTTCCTTTGGCATTTGGTGTTGCGGATTCCGAGAATGATGCTTCATGGAGTTGGTTTCTATCTCGTCTGCATGATACCATTGGAGATGTTGAAGATTGTTTTTGTATCTGATAGGAAAAACAGTATTGTCAAAGCTATTGCAACGGTTTTTCCAAATGCATACCACGGTGCTTGTTTCATGCATTTAGAACGAAATATGATTTCCATTTATAAGAACAAAGATCTTTCCATACCATTTCGGAAGGCAGCGAAGGCCTACAGAGTTAATGATCACTCATTTTACATGCTACAGTTGTCCAGCATTAGTGTTGGAGCTCATCAGTATGTCGTTGATGCTGGAGAAGAGAGGTGGTCCCGAGCATTTTGTCCGAGAAAAAGGTACAACATTATGACTACAATATTGCTGAGTCGATGAATAATGCAGTGAAAGATTTTCGAGAGTTACCCATTGTTGCTATGATTGACCGTATTCGAGATATGATGCAACGTTGGTTTCATGATCGGCGTACAGTGGCTGCTTCTTACGATACGCAGTTGACAGAAAGGGTTGAGGCACTTATTGGGGTTAGTGATGAATCTGCGCAACATATGAAGGTGTCCCCAATTGCATTGTACCAGTTTGAGGTGCACGATGGAAAACAGAATGGCATTGTTGATTTAGAAAACCGTACATGCAGTTGTAGGGAATTCGATCTTGATCAGATTCCATGTGCACATGCTTTAGCTGCCATAAAATATAGAGGATTGCATTACACAACATTCACCTCACCCTACTACTCGACTGCTTATCTGCTTTCAGCATACAGTGGTGAGATTCATCCAGTAGGCCATCAAGGTGACTGGTTGGTCCCAGCGGACGTTGCAAATACAATTGTTCTTCCACCAGTTGCCCGACGCCCACCAGGTCGACCAAAGAAACAACGTATACCTTCGATTGGAGAAGAGGTTGTACGCAGAAGGTGTAGAAATTGTTGGCGCCAGGCCACAACAGCCAAAACATGCAAGAATCCTAAAGTAGCGGAACCATCCGGGTGATGAGGATATGCAAGATATGATGTTGATTTATTTATGATATTCTGTTTTGTTGTATTTAATTGCATTTTGATTCGGGAATTGCAGGAAATGAACAATATAATTCACATTATTGTACTATTTCGAAATCAATGTTTTGTTGTATGTATGCATTTGAAAAGTTTTATTATTGTACAATTCAGTTAGCTGTTTTGTTGTATGCAATTAACAGTTTTATTTTGGTTTTTTGAAGAGTTTGTAATCAAATAACTTATGAAATTTTTGCCAAGTTTCCTCTGTTTTTCTAACAACCCAAAACCTGATTTACGAAATCAATGCATTTACCTCAACGTGTATACACTTCATAGCACAATGTTCAATCATTTGCGCATCCTTCCTTCGATGCGACTTTTCCAATCATTTTATCAAAGCGTAAAAATTAACGTTTAAAAAATCAAGAAAAATTTACAATAATTTCCAATAACCAATGATATACCTACAACCAATAATTTCCCAATAACCAATAATATTCCAATAACCAAAATTTACAATCATTCCCAAAAACCAATAATATTCACATAAATGAA